>OZ026621.1:38215148-38357648 GCA_964020975.1 Hermodice carunculata
TTATGGATATCACAAATAAATTGAATTTAGATAAAAATTGTGATCCTAATACAAAAAACAATATCCTGGATAAGATACTAATTGATTTACAAAATAAACATATGTCATACAAACGTGTGAGATTATTAAATATAAACACAGGAAACATAAATGGATTATTCAAGGCATACTGATTTCTATTGAATATAGAGATAATTTTTGGAGAAGACTTAAGAAAACTAAACATAACACAGCAGAGTATACTGAAATGAAAAGAAATTTCAGAACTTATAACAGTATATTAAAGAAAAATATAAGACAGGCAAAAAAAAGCACTGTGGTTTTTTTTTTCAAAAGTACAAGAGTAATATTAAGAAAAAATGGTCTGCAATTAATGATATTTTAAACAAAACCCAAAGAAAGAGATCTTTCTCTGTCTATTTTGTAATAGATGGACAACAAATTACTGACAAAATTTCTATAGTAAAGAGTTTCAATACGTTTTTTTGTTTTACAAATATGGGCCCAGATTTTACAAAACAAATGAAAAAAACCCTCAAAATATAGACTATAACAAATATCTAAACAACAGGTATCCAAGCAACTTCAGGATAAAGGAAATCACAATAATGATATTGAAAAAAAAATTATAGATCAATTAAAACCCCCAAAACAGCTGCAATAATGATAATCTTTCTAATAATACGTTAAAACAACTTAAATCACCCTTAATTGAACCGATTACAGTAATGATTAATCAAAGCCTCAACACAGGCATATTTCCTGATTATTAAAAAAAAAAAAGCAAAAGTGAACCATTATATAAAAAGGATGAAAATTATATCTTTTGAAATTATAGACCTATATCTATTCTACCATCAATTTCAAATGTATTTGAAAGGGAAATTTTCAATCAGCTATATGATTTTTTTTTCGAGAAAACAATTTATTTATGAAGGTCAATTTGGTTTTCGAAGTGGTAACTCAACGAACTTGCAGCTGTTGATCTTGTAAATAATTTAAGTCATAAGATGAATAAAGGCAAACGTCCTCTATGTATTTTTCTCGATTCGTCTAAAGCCTTTAATACCATAAATCATGATATTTTAATTCAAAAGCTGAGCTCTTACGATATCAATGGTACACCTTTAAACCTCATGCAAAATTATTTAACTAATCGTAAACGGTATGTAGAAAAAGATGGTACCATCTCTGATACTACTTTGATATCAACTGGGGTCCCACAGGGCTCTATTATTGGCCCACTTCTGTTTATCATATACATAAATGATTTGTCGAATGCTAGTGAACTCTTTAAATATATAATGTATGCTGATGATACTACGCTTTATACATATTTAAATCCAAAGGATCAAAATTGCTGCATTACTATAAACAATGAATTAAATCTCCTAAGTGAATGGCTTAAAGTAAATGAGCTCTCTCTTAATGTTAATAAATCAAAATTTATGTTTTTTTATCAACGTAATAAATCTTTCAATGTACCTGAAATTTTAATAAATAATATCTTAATTGAGCATGTTGATAATTTCTTCAACTTCTTGGGACTTACTTTGGATGAGAAACTTGCTTGGCAAAATCATATTGCTAAAATAAGTTCCAAAATATCAAGAACTATTGGCATCATTGATAAGTTAAAGCATTTTTCCCCTTAAATACAAAATTTACCGAATACAAATCTTTGATATTACCTCGTATAAATTACGGCATACTTGCCTGGGGATTTAAACATAATAAAATAACAAAGCTTCAGAAGAAGGCAGTGCGTTGTTTATCTTGTAGCAATTACAATGCACATAGTAAACCAATTTTTAAATGTTTGAACCTATTGATGATAGAAGATTTGTTTACTTTAGCCATGCTTAAATTTGATCACAAATTTGTGCATGGGAAGCTTCTGACAAGACTGCTTTCATTACCATATATATCTACTACACATATACATAATTGCGATACCAGAAGTATAAGAAACGTTGGGTTATTTATTAATCAAGTTGATAACAAATTTGCGCAGGAAAGTCCCTTTTTTGGTAGTTCAAAAGTCATAAACTCGACTGATGACAACATATTACATAAAATCTATTCTCATAGCCTAAAATAGTACAGAAAAACATGATCCGTAATCATTAATTCCAAACCCAACAATGACAGCAAAGAGATTCCAGACTTGCCAAAGCATCAAATATTTCTCTTCCAATACCAATGTGAAGAAAGGTTTTCAATCTATGTGAAAACTTTTTTTTTTAACAAATACAACCATCAATGCACTGTGTATGATTTGTACTTTTCGCAACAAAATAGTTAATCTAAGGGTTTTTGTACACCATAGCATTTAAAGATAGTTACAAGAATTTATTAGTCATCCTGATGTATAACATATATCTTTAAAAAATCATCATGTTCATAACCACAATTCTTGTTACCAGGGTGGCTCTTGTGACAGCAACATGCATAATGTATCAATATTTATGTATTATACCATTTGTTGGTAATAAATAAAAGAGTTCTGAGTTCTGAGTTCTAAGTCCTTCTCTTTCACGCCTCCTAAATGCACCCTTTGTTCATAATAAACCAACCGCTGAAGAGATTGTAGGGACTAAAGGTCCCCAACAGTATCTCTATGTAATTCCCAAGTAATTAGGCAAGCTGTTTTTCATTTAAATGATTTTTTTAAGGTTTTGTCAGACACTAGGAAACATTAAACATCATCAAATCAGTGCACCGTGACTTTATATCTCTTTTCCCTCCACTGCCTCCATAATGGAACATGTATGTATTGCCACATTTTTTTCCTCAATTTAAACTTTGGAAAATGAATATTGATTCCTTGTTTAAGAAAATATGTAGTCTTACCCGCATGTCTTACCCCTTTTTGAAGAATATCTTCCAGTATAGGGCGCTTTCATACTGAAGGCGCCCTAGGCTACGAAATATGTAAATATATAGCCAGGTTTATAATATATTTGAAATATGTAACCTATGTTTATAACATAGTATATTTGAATGCCGTCCAAGACATACAGCAATGATCTTTTCGTAATATACTTTTGCGTAAGTTTCACTCAGAAGACAACGTAATGTCACTCATAATTAGTTATTTTATATTACTGGGGATCTTTGCTGTGATTTTTCTTTGTTGGGACCTGCGGTTTGAAATGAGACATTGACAGTGGTAAGTGTCTAGCAGTTGCACATACAAATATGTTACTTTCTCAGAGTGTGTGAGGATGTAGAATATCTGAAGCCATTGCCTCAAACTGTACATCTACGAATTCAAATAATTTACACATGGTGGCTCATTTAAAAGGCAACTGTATTTCACTTACAGCGTATACTGGGCAGGCACATACAACCGATTTAAATCTTTACATTTTCATGAAAAAAAAATATTCACCTAATTGTCGCCTCCTTAAGCAACAGATCCAGGTATCCGAGGCGGGTGTGGGGGTGGGTGGGGGCCTACAGATTCACACATCGCCTTGAATGCCTATCTTGGACAACTTACATTAAAATTCATGCATTGACTTATATACAGCTTCGGTCATTGTATATTGTAACAGTTGTGCCGTCTCGTGCGCCTCATTTGGTATCGCATGTTGTCGAATATGCATCGTCCTATGTACATTGTTGGGCATTCTATATTCGATAAACGCATCGTGTTGTATCCTTTTAGGTCAGCATGTATTAAAACACCCATATATCTTACACATCACATCGGGCATTCAATATTGAAATGTATCCGTTGACGTTTATGCATTAGCGGTCATTGTATATGCATAAACTTGAATACTTCGCTGGGAATGGCACATCCATTCTTTTTTTTTTAATTGGGGGTGAGTGGCTGGGTGGGTGTGATTGTAGGTTGCGTTTTCAAGTGCAATATATGGAAAAACCACTGTTTATATAAAACGGGTGGTTCGAAAAGTATGTATTGTTCAGTCGTACATAATGCACGAATTGGTTTCTAATTGAGTCCAAAAAACATAGACATGCACAATTTATTTATGGGGCTTATTTTGATTGAGGAAATATATGTAATTCGTTACTCAGCAATCATTTTAAAAGGTTCTAGATGTACAACATAGACATTTGCTTCTTCGTTATTACATACAGAAAAAATACATTTTGGTTTTGGTAGTGTAATTGAATACCGTATATTATCCACTATGCCTCTAAATAATGCAATCGCTGCATCTAAAGTTTCTGTTTTAGATGATTTTTATGTGGGTTCTTCGCCACATATTTTCAACATATACCGTCATCAAGGTAATTTGGTGATGTTACATTAGCTGGTACAAAGTAAACTACATGAAATATAAAAAACCAAACAGGTAAACATACAATTGGTTGACAATTACTATAGCACTTAGCCTGCTTATCAATCGGAGACAGTTACGCTTTTCTTGGCGTGTTTTCCGTTCTGTTTGCTTGCAAAAAAGTATGCACCAACAATTTACACAGAGAACAATACGTTTTCATTAGAAAAACCCAGAAGTAATTGTATTGTTATATTCAAAATCAGCTTGGGATTTGTGGCAAAATAACCAATCATTAATGTATTCTTAATTCTAATTTGGGTTTTGTGATTAAAAAAAAGGAAAAAACATGCATCAATAAAAGTATATGCCAAACGTGAATATGCCATAGCACGGCAATACACTGTAGTCGATGTATCTGGCACACACAAACAAGATAAAATATTGCTACAATGGGGAAAAAGATTTGCCGACGAATAAAGATTTAACATCATAAAATATTACATAGTTGTTGTGACTCCAGAGTCCAAAATGCTTCCACTACCATTTTATATGTGACTTGTCCCCTATAGGTTTAGATAGGTGCTTCTTTTATTCAAGGTGACTTCAAAAAAAAAAATATTCCAAGAGCTGGTGTTCAGCACAACGGTTTGACGTAATATGTTTGTAACGCAGTCTTGACCAGCTTCACATACAATAAGACGTTTTTAGGAAGTAAGAACTTTATATCACGTGTAGGTATTCCCTTTATTTCAGTCAAGACAATCAAGGCGTATAATAAAATGTATGATTTGTGCAACAGCAAAGTATTGTCCAGTTTTCAGTGACTTTAAGTACTTGAATTGTGACACCAGTATTTATAACAGATAATCCTTATTATGAGTGCAAAATGTGTTTAACCCGGGGGATTTTATGTGGAATGTTAAAAAATTGTGAACGACTTGAGTGTTTTTTAGTATAACTTTGCTTAATACTAATAATATTTACTGGTCCCTACGTTCTTGGTTTTGAAGAATAACATATATTTTTTAACCAAACTAGAGTGCCTATTCACAGAGACTTTCGAATATTGGTAGCGGCGCCAAGACCAACAAATTCCACCGATTGCCACTGAATGTCTATAGTTCCGACATTGACTCGCGACGACCGTATATATTTGTGTGCATTAAAAGAACAGGGACAAAAGGGGAGTTCACTCTGCAATATATCCAATAGCTTGCATGCAAGCCAATTACCGCTAGCCAACTGATAGGATGTTGCACCCACTTGCTTGCCTATTCACACTTACAAACCATGCAAAGGTTTGTTTAAAAAGTGTATACATCAAAATTGTTTACCCGATAATATTGCCAGAAATACGTGGTTAATGTGAATTTAAAAAAAAAAACGACGTCTTTAAATATGTCTCTGAAGCAGTGAAAACCTCGTCGATCGGGAGGATTGCAAAAGAAAGCAATTAGATTGTTGAATGGCACTCACTTAGACGCACAGAGGGGTATGTTTCAGATGGAGCATGTATAGGTTCTATGAGAAACCATTCTGATATAGAATCTTTATGATAGAGAAACTAAAGTATGAGAGCAAGAATCCAACACCTTCATTGTTTAGTGGCAGGGATATCGTTTTCTATGATGTGTCATTGAAAACTGGATGGCATCTGATGGGGTTTCATCTGTGACTAAATGTGCGTTCGTGTCACATGATATTGGGATTTACTTGCATGATTAGACCTGGGTAGCAATTCCCTGCACTGTTCCGTCATTCCAGACAAAATCGCTGCTGTAATGCATCTGTTTAACAAAGAAGCCTCTGTAACATTACTGGGACACTTACAAAAACCACACGTGACAGGTTTTTCTGGCTATTGCTTCGTCAGCTAGTTTTGAAAAAGCGTGTTACAAAGTCCAAACAAAGATATCCCTAAAGCATTCGACAAATGCTTCAGGAGTTATGGGAGTAGGCCTGCCAAAACATTGTGAAACACCCCTCTTCTTTCTGCTCTGCATAATTACTTTTCTAGTTTTCGCCGTACTCTACAGTCATAAGAATTACATGTCATTGTCATATGACATTGCATTGGGAAATATTTTTTTCATCAGAATAACATGTGATTGTCAGATACCGTTGCATTCGGAAATATTATTTTCATGAGAATTACATGCCATTGTCAGATGCCAGTGTATTTGAACATATTATTATATGCATGTAGAATTGCGAGGTGTAAGAAATGCACAAATCTCATTACAAAGATGAAGATCTCAATAGCACAAGGTGATTTAAAGAAACAGTCATCCACGTTGTACCTCCTTGCTTCTTTCCACCCTCCTCCAATAAGGGCACCCACAAACGGGTGGCGCCGCTACAAAGCGTTCACTTAGTATTAGGACCGTTTATGCCATTTTATGGAACATATAGAATGAAGACTGTTATGAAATCATTATTACTATGAACAATCTCAGATCAAAATAGTGTTAAAATACAACATACGGTAACTGCACAAATCCTGTGATTTATGTAAGTGCAATCCATATTTATCCATAGTTTCATGGTATCGACCTTCCCTGTTGGATGTAGTGCATCTGTTGGTAGTAATGCGTTTTGGGAATGAAATGATTCTTTTTTCGCACTTCTGTGAATTATATTTCACTTTGACACATATAACCTTCAAGTATAAAGCTTTGGGTCGTTATAAAAGCAGTTATCTTGAAAGCGCTGGAAGGGTATTATACATGAAGTATTCGTGGGGGAAAAAATATCCAGTGAACGGGCATTTGCATGCTTCGAGTTGTTTTAAATATGTATGTGAGATCTTGAATCTGATTATGTAATATACCTGATTGTGCCTTTAGGTGTTATGTACGATTTTGAATATTATGTATCAGATCACGTGCATTGCGATGTCTGCTGCTGATGCAACCACGCAGATAAGGGGGGTAAACCATTGAACGCTGGTAATACTAAGCTGCAGTACATTCAGGGAAAAATACTGCTTTGAAGTATTCGCCGGGAAGTGCTCATGTCCAAACCGCACAAAACGGTCCTATGTGGCAGTTAACACATATCTGGACTGTATCACGGAGGTATTTCATAATACAAAAGGTGCATTGCCCGCACATTGTATGCACATCCTGATATTTTCATTGCAAGTGTGCACAATGGGCGTATAAAACTATTTAATATCAGGTGACTCGATAACTCGATTTTTATGTAATTTTACTGTTCAGTGACTCATAGCAGAGCTTGGGAGCTTCGGCATAAAATCAACGTGTATATGTGTTTGGTTTAAACACAAGACTTTACGCTACTGGTAGACAAGTTGCTGATTGTTCCTCTGTCAGTCAGCAAAAACAGCTATATATGTGATCAAGATATGTCTGGCTGCTGCCATGGTTCCATACCCCTCTAACATTGGCATAGTAGTCAGTCCACCAAAGATAATATATTTTACCAGACATTTTATCACTAAATTCCAAGCTGATGACTTGAATACTGTCATACAATTATGTGTTAAATGATTAATCTGGCGCACACCTATAATAACTTGATGGACTGCCATGGTCGTGGTTAACTCAATGATTCAAAATCAAAAGACCCAAATTTGCTTACATATCGCAAATGTCTACATTATAAGTTGAAATGCATAAGGTTTTTGGCATTTTTAAACAAATGCAACTGATCAATTTGCGCTATTTTTTTATTTCTTACTTTAGAGGTTTCTGGAGTGATCTAAATTGTTTCAGTCACACAAATAAATCATATGGGCATTCATCTCGGGCATTTGAGTGTTAAATGATAACTTCTAAGTCCTGGTTTTCTGAGATTCTATCAAAAGTGAGACTGATATTTTTGCATTCTAAAGACAGCAATTCAGATGTGCATTCGTCGGTAGACATTGAGGTGTATGGCAATTCACGCCCTTATTAGAAATGAATGTATCGATTGAAAAAGTTTGTTGTGTGTTTTTACCTGAATAAATTCACTTGCCCATTTGAATTTTACAGTTGCCTTCAATATTTGATTTCTATTCAGGAATATATATATAATAAGCTAGTCATTGGAATTACCACGCATTTGTAATTTAAGGTTTCAATGTACAGGTTCTCTCTGTGCACCATCATACCAAAACTGCAATGTGCACGGTATTATTAGCATAAAGTAGGTCACAACCAAACAAATTTATTTTTATTAATTCCACCACAATGTGTACTCTGTATGTTGCACCTGACTTGTGGAGGATCCTACAAATTATTAATCAGGATGTGCAGTTGAATTGGTGGCAATAGTGGTGGATTCCCTATATGTAAGATTCCTAGAAAATGAACGCTTTGTGGTGTATTTAATTTTGACAAATATTAGGTGACTCAAAAAAAAAAAAAAAACAAGAAAGAAAAACAAAACCTACAGAGGGAATGATCAAGTTGAATCTAAAGTACTTTGGCCAAGTTAAAAATTTAGCAAGACCTTGTGTGAAATTATGGCTAGTTATTGCTGCATGAAATGAGAAGTACAGGTCCTCTAAAGGTGTTTTATCACGAAATTCTCCTGACCATGGGAAGTCATGAGTTGACCCAGTGTCATTGTGCGGTGTCTGGGGTCTAAGGATATCATCTATGGCAGGCCAACAGGGCAATAATACATGGGTTTAATGCGTTGCTGAGCCTCTACTACATGTAGCCGAGGCTCCACTACACCTAGTCGAGCGAACCAAATGGATTTCATTCCTAATTATGCGTTGCCAAGAATACGTTTTTCACTACACATAGTCGAGCTTCCGCGATGTGTAGTGGAACAAGTTATAGCCCCATTTATCGGAAGAGAAGCAAACCAACCATTCAGGTTGTTACAAACATTGCTGATAATAAAACAGCCAATCAAGTTAGTCTCTACAATGTGTAGGGGAAACATGAAATTATGTACAACGCATCAACAGGGGAGCCAATAAAATTAACTCTACAGCGTGTTGTCCAGACTTTAAATTCTGCACAACGGGACGTCGAAGCAGGCAATCAGCTTACAGTCTCTACAACGTATAGTCGGAGGGTCATAATTCGTGATCAAAAAGGGGGTGAACGGCTATCCAATTTTGTTTTATTTTTCCCTACAGGAGAAATAAACAATGAAAGAAAGAATGGTTCAACATGGTCAGACAGCCAAGACTGCCAGCATAGTAAATTTGATTGAGTTTGCTCCAGCATCAAGGCATTTTGTTGGAGGTAGGAGGCCAACACAACATTTTTTCCTTCCAACCCTATTTACCTACAATGATGGGGAAAATAACGTCAGTGCATTTGAACAGGACATGGACTGCACTGCAGTATTTCATAACATTTCTGTAGGACTTAAGAATACACAAAAAATGGAAACATCTAAAAATCTTAATTTTGCACCCTTGGCATTGAAAATACCTGTCCAATGATATATATTTGGATATGGTTTGTGCAGAAAATTTATGAGGAAACCACCAGAGCCTACCAAGACCAGCCAAGACCGGCCAGATCCGGTGAGTTGCTATGCATGCTGGTGAAGCATAACCTTTCATTCGCTAGTCTCAAGAGTATGCCTTGGTATGCCCCGGGTATAATCGTGTAGTTGTTACACCACATTTTACAAGCCATGGGTGCTAGTATTTGCGGCCGAATTTCCATTACTATATATCAAAGCAAAGCTTATTTATCGTTCAAAAAGAAGATATATGATTTATATACTCTATATGTACTGTATTTGGCCTACAGAAAAGCAATAAGAGGTGGTAGTATGAAATGAAACCATAAACTCTGGCTGCCACCATTTGCCTCCCACGGCTACACGCCAGCGACACTATTAATTACTCAATGCGTAATGGAACAAATTTGATACAGTTTACAAGAGCATTAGTGATTGGATAGCTTGGATACACGCTATGCAAGGTATATGTTTTTCCACCACGTGTCCCCGAGGCTTGACGATGTGTTCTAGAAGAACATTCCTCGGCAACGCCTGGATGATATTTATAATAATAATAATAATAATAATAATAATAATAATAATAATAATAATAATAATAATAAAAATAACAACAACAACAACAATAATAATAATAATAATAATAATAATAATAAAAATAACAACAACAATAATGATGATGATGATGATGATGATGATGATGATGATGATGATGATGATGATGATGATGATGATGATGATGATGATGATGATGATGATGATGATGATGATGATGATGATGATGATGATGATGATGATGATGATGTGGCTCCTGGCTTGTCTGCCGCGGCCATGTGTCACTATGTGACACAGGTAGCCTGGGATACACAAAAAAATCCATCCCTCACCATTTTGTAATTGTAAGTGAACAAACCCCACATGCTGAAAAAAATATATTTCCCATCATAATTACAAGATTAGTCTGATGACTGGGGTACCGTTACTGCTTAAATAGGAGAAGATACTTCACAGTTCGCAAGCAATACTTGTGTGCGAGGCAACAAGTGGTTAATGGGTAACATAAATTTCCTATGCAGATGCACACAAGAAGATGTTCGCATCTGTTCACGCTGGAACCCACACAAAAAATGAAATGTTTAACTTTCAGGGGATAACGCATCCACACAGGGAACAAACACTACGTGGCGTTAGCATTGACACACAGACATTGCACTGTCTTTGAGCCATTTAAGCCAAGGTGTACTCCATAATATTTTAGAAATGAAATTTGCATGTGCGAGTTTTAAATAGATATGGATCATAGATTGTTAGATTAAGAATGTTTACATGTTCTAAATGTCACATGGCTCACTAACATTTCAGATGCTGCTTTATTGTTTCTTAATAGTATTAGTACTAGCTTTGTGGCAAAATTAGATACATCTCTAGTATATAAAATACGACTAACGGGATTTAACAAGGAGGGAACTGATACGATAGAAAGTAACATCGTGTCGGAGAAAAATGATACTGATCGGTCTGAATTTTCCGAAATTATAGAATATAAAGTACAGAAGCAATTTATTCATGATGTTAAATTAAACATCATAATTTTGGTTCCAAGAGCGTTAGTTTTCTTTGTTTTTCTAAGTTTCTGTTGTGACGCCTTCGCGATCTGTAAGATCGACAGATGAGCTGTGACATTAAATAGAGTGAAAAGTACATAAACTGACGAATATGCATAACGTGGATGTGAGCAACAGAATATGTTATTATATAGTAAAGGGGAAAGACAAATAAAAGACACCTGTTTGTGGCCCAAACGCTTCACGGGCAACAAACTTATCACCATAAAGATTGCAAAGCCTAAGAGAAGCAGAGGTAGAATAATTTTCCTGGTGAGAATGCTTTGCTGCAGCATAAAAAAGGTGCTCATCAGTCTGGTAAAAGCCATCAAGCTGAAAATGAAAATGGAAAGACTGTGGGACACAAAGGACAGTACGAGAAGTATAGTACAAAAACCACTGCTTGTCCATGTGGCAAATACAGAATTTATCCCTTCACTGATAATTATATGAGCCAGCCCTACAAACAAAAGATACACGGCCATGCTTGTATCAGACACAGCAAGTGATATGTTCAGAGTATCTGCAACACTAAATGACGCGCCTTCCTTTGAACCAGCTGATGCCAATACAATGACATTCAAAATGATAATACTGCTAAGTAGCATCCATAATATTATCTCAGATACACTGTTTGGCAAAACATGCACATGACATTTCCATAGGATAGGTTGAGGATTACAAAGCGTTCGTATGTGCAAAGAGCAGCATACCAAAGGATCATCACTGTCAAATACAACCAGCGATTTCAGATAATGAACGCTGTTTTCTCTCACTGAACTTACATTGTTTGATGACATGTTCAGGTATTTAATATTTGCAAGGCCCCGAAAAGCATCTTTATGTATATAAACTAAATTCAGTCCATGTAAGTTCAACGACAGAAGACATGACAAACCATGAAATCCATTCTTATCTATTTTTCGCAATGGGTTGCCTGACAGATTTATTTTGTACAGTACATTAAGTCCAGCAAATGCATAGCTTTCTATATATTTTATAATATTATTACCAATATCTAGTTGCAACAATTGTTCCATACTATAAAACGATTCCATTTTTAATATTTGTAATTTATTGTATGAAATATCTAAAATGTAAAGATTATGAAAAGACACTGTGAATTGTTTTAATATTGTAATCAGGTTGCCACTGGCAAATATTGCTTTGAAGTGGTTTAACTGGTTTGGGAGCTCTAACATGTTTTGGCTCATGCATGCTACCGCAAAGCCCTTACAAAGACAGTGGGCTGGGCATTTGTTAGATAAAGAGCACAGAAGCTCATCATCTTGTTTGACTGAACAGTGGGAAAAGCCGTCACATACCTCACTGGAACTGATGCAGTTTTGTCTAAGCTTGCATCTAAAATGATATTTGCAGTCAACATAGGCTTGCTCATCCATTCCATGAGGGCAATCCCATATGCCATCACTAACTAAACGAATAGGCACACAGTATGCATCCGGGCATTTGAACATAGCAAGGCACGGAAAAAAGCCACAGTATGATAAATGCTGACCGCCAGGGCAGGCCAAAATCGGCTTTACATCAATCCTTTCGTACTGGCACACAGATGTCCGTACATAGCATGGGTAATTCACATCTTTGTCACACGGGATTGTGTTTTCACTGGCACAATTTTCAAATTTATATTGATTTCCAGCTGTGCGATGTGATTTTATGAAGCTGTATGTAAATGTCCCTATGTTGGAATAGGGATAGGAGCTCTTTGACAATTTGCTTTGCTCGTTTGTTGGACAATTAATCTCATCTGAAGCATCCACACAGTCGGCAACAGAATTGCAAATCAAAGACAATGGAATACACCCTTTCAGGCTGCACTGTAAATAAAAGTGTCCACAAGTGCAGGAGAGACCGTCACATGCTTTTAGACAATCGGAGAGAGATATGGGTGTTCTTTCATGATTTCTGCACACATTATTGCAGTGCAGTTCATCACTACCATCTTTACAGTCTCTGTATCCATCACAGATGTAGAAATTCACAATGCACTCTAAGCTTGTACACTTAAAATGATTTGATTCACATACAGAGTTTTTCTGCATTGCATGTTTCTGACAGATCACGCCGTCGGATATAGTTCCTGTGGTACATGGTTGTGAGAATGATGTATAGTTAATTTTAGGGAAAATAAAACAACTTATTTCTCTTTTCTTGGCACACTGCCAAAATTCCTTTATTGCGTAGCTTGAAACAAAATGATATGTGTTTATTTCAATATACATTTGAGTGCATATGCCTGGTAAGTTTCTACCGGTATGTAGCCAAATTTCCTCTGCTTTGAATGGGTTACTCATGTAGTGTACTAGCCACGAAAAGTGTGACAGTGTTGTTATATCTGCCATCCATGATGTTGATTTCACTTTGGTATGGAATATCGCTTTCTTTTCCATCTTGTTGATAGTAAAATAAGATTGAACATTGGCATTTGAACCTATAGCAGAAGAGTGGGATGTATTTAAAAACATAATTTTAGCACTCAGCAAAAGACAGCGTGTTTTGGCAAAGCTGTATTCTCCACGACTGTAAAATGGCAACAGACAATAATTGTTATATAAAAGCCAGTGTGCGGGGCACTTGGAAGATGAAGCAACATAAGTTGTGGCCAATCTTGTTATATGTGAATGTTCACATATAAATGAAGGATACCTAACGGGCTGCCTGCAATCAATAGTAAACCACAGCGTTCTTTCAAATGTAGTCATGAACATCATTGCAGCACACTGCAACTGTTCTGAATTGTAAGGCTGGTTCACTTTAAGTACTTCTTCAATCAACCTTTGGTTGGGTGATACTGCTCCCACTTTATTAAATAAAACTATCTTTTGTATTTCGGAACCATTTGTTGACCACTCAGTAATTGAGACTGGTTCTCCGGTTATCCAGTTCTTCCATTTACCCTAACAGATATAGTATACATGATACTTAATAGATACAACAATTGAACCAAAGAACTGTGAGATATCATGGAAACGCTATGTGTGTGTTAGCTGCTCATATCCAGCTATAAGGCTAGTTTATAAATAGCCCAAAGTGACTGCCAGCATTAAAAGTCTGTAGCTCACATGTACATATTGCCACTGTGCTTTGTTCAGCCATTCATTTATTCACCCTTTGTTAAAACAGCACTAAAATGTAGCCTGAAGGCCAATTCAAAGTCACAGTTTGTCTGCAGTGAAAAGGGGTATTTCTACTGTTGCATGTATATGCTGTGTGTATGGAGTCAATGGAGATTCTTGAGTACAGATGTCATTTGTTGTGCCATTAGTTGCAGTGCAACACAGAATATGCAATTTCAAAGTCAGTTTATGTTGTGAATTAACGTCTTGTCTATCATATAAACAATCGCATAGCTACTGAATGGGTTATTTATTCTTTTTTCTTTGTATTTTTGTTTGATCTTCTCGTCAGATTATATGTATACTTAATATGAAGCTGTATTCCTTCTTAGAGGATATATATGCCCACTGTTAAATGTTTGAAGCTGTATTTGCAGCGTCACTTAGGCGTTGGGCAGTCACACACATAAGACAATGACATAAGATATCATTATGCTGATATCATTAAACATAAATTGTCTTATGGCTCATTTCATCTATCTATCTATCTATCTATCTATCTATCTATCTATCTATCTATCTATCAATCTATCTATCTATCTATCTATCTATCTATCTATCTATCTATCTATCTATCTATCTATCTATCTATCTATCTATCTATCTATCTATCTATCTCTCTATCTATCTATCTATCTATCTGTCTGTCTGTCTGTCTATCTGTCTATTTATCTCATTTATTTATCTATTTATCTAGCTGTGTATCTATCTATCTATCTATCTATCTATCCATATATCTACCTATCTATCTATCTGTCCATCCATGCGTCTGTCTGTCTGTCTATCCGTCCATCCATCCATTTTTCTATTCATTTCACTTTTGTTTAACACCTATTCTGCTAGTTAAGGTATTCCTGCATCAAATATATGCATGATCTGTACAAAAATTTGTATAATGGAAACAACGAAGATACACTGAAAACGTGGTACTAAAAGGTCTCCCACATTAAAGAAAATTAGCCCTTTCACAAATAACAATCTTTCAAGGCAGCCACTCTACGTTGGGAAAAGAAAAGCTATATATTCCAACAAGTAATAAAACTTAATAGTGGCTGGTTCAGCAGAGGAAAATAGTTCAGAAAAACATTACCTACATTGGTAAATCCCAATCAAACAATGACAGCTAAGTTAAATACAGCAAAAGGCAGAGAGGATTTCCAAAACATCAACTTTTACCATTCAATACTAATATGAAGAAACAAATTTCGCTCCTGACTTAAGACAGGCAGTCACCCCAAAAATGTAACTGGTGGGTTTAGCACCAAAAAAGAACATGGCATACACTGTTTGTGTCAAAAGTCCATATACACTGTAACTCGAATATACCAAGCTAACCCATATTGTTTGCCAAAGTGATCAGTATCCAAAGTCAAGACTTTCGACTCTCATTATCTATCTGCAAGAAACGTTGCACATGGAATATTGTTTGAGAAATATAAGGAAAATTTGACCTTCTTTTGACTTGGAACTGACATCAAGCAATTGAGCTGAGTGAGGTACTTTTCTGCTTGAGTATATAACGACATGTAAATCACAGGGTCATATATGCTTGTGACAGTGACAATAAATATCCTAAATAAGCTAAGTTGGTATTTTATTTGTGTCTTTTTGCCCAGAACCACTTCCTAGTAGTCAATATCCTATTCCGCAGTTCGAACTCTTTACTCTCCATAAGCTAACCTGTCCCTGTCTAACCTGTATACATATGGAATTACTATTGTCTATATTGCACACGTTCCTCTGTAAAAATTTGACATAGGCTGTATCAGCCCAAATAAATTAAAGGGTCTTCAGCGGGTAACTACTCAACATGTTTCGGAGCCTTTTGTATGAAATAAATAGGCATATTAAAAAAAAGCTATGCTGCATTTTTCCCTTATGTTCAACTTTGTGGCCACTGTGCTTCCAATTTCTTGCCACTGATCCATTATTGATAAGTTGACCAGTTCTTAAAAAATGTGTCAATTTTCTATTCTGAAACATATTGTCATGATGTAAATACATGTCTATACAAGTTAAAATGTTGTGATCTATTACCCTGGATCCGATGTTTTAGGGCCAGGGACCTTTTACTAAATTGATGCCTGTGTTAGGGTGTTGTTATTTTGTATAAATCTTGATTATTTGCTAGTTTACAACTTGAAATTAGTTTTTAAAATTTTGGATCAGAAAAATATTAGCGTTTAAGGTGCTTCTGGTGTCTATCGTTGCACATTGCACACTGTATTGCCGTATCTAAAATCCCAGTGCAAACAATTTGTTCTCTAAAAATACTCGGTAATATTTTTTTTCGAAGTGATCAATTTATGAGGCTATGTTTTCAATGTCAGCATGAGGTACAGCTATTTTTCCCTAACAAATATTAGATATACATCATTGGAATGTTGGTTTTGTTTTGTCATAAGACTGAGCATTTGCAAAAAAAAAAAAAAAAAAAAAAAAAAAAACATGTGGCAAAGCACTTTATGTAAAAATTGAAATGGACTTCAATAATTCCGTATTACCAATATCCATAAAAAGGTGTTTTATTCACCCCATCCATTCTTGTTATTGCCCACGTCTAATATATAAACATAAATTTTCACACAATTTTATTTTCACTTATAATGGTGCCAAGCCACATCTAATAGGTATTTTTATGGGACAAATGTAACACCAGCCTGAAAGATAATGGCGCTCTTTGTCGTAAAATTAAGGGTCAGAGTCTGCAATAACATATATTCAATGAGAATTAGTTTTAAGTGAAGCCCAACAAGCTCCTGTAATGTAGTCGCCTGCAAATGTAGTATAATTTAACTGAATACAAGCTAGCCAAACCTCAGGATCCAACCATCAAAGCAGCAGCAGACAATTAAGCTGCGATCACCCAGTACTTAAATGAAAACTTATCATGTGATTACATTCAGGTAATTCTCAACAATGTAATCTGCTTCACAGTAATACCGCAAGGTCTATCAGACCATGTACTATATGTTAAGCCACCTTTTAAAATGATATGGCCCAAAGCACGGTACTAATCTCTGTGTTCCAAAAGCAGGAACAACCCTTTGAAATTGTTTTCCACTAACGTCCTTGCTAACCAACCAATGCATTTCGCAATATGTGAATATCATTGCGCTATACGTAAACCTAGGATTTTAATTGTAACAAAGTACAGAAGAAACAAGGCTATGCATCATTGCACATGGAGAAAAGTCACATAATATCTATATCGAAATTTCGCAGTAATGTCTATCAAGGAGCAACATCAATCAAGGTACAGTGAGTAGGCTCTGTAGGGTTTATCACAGACACAAGAAAATAAAAATCACCTTTTTTTTGGGGGGGGGGGGAAACAATGCTTGACCAACTCAACTTATTAACGTAAAGTTCCGTGCCTGTGAAGGCTTATTTTTAGTCAACAGGACGTGTATCCTTACAATTATCAATACACTTCTGACAGCACTTTCCTCTGCTATGTCCTGATTGCCTAATCAGTTCCATGGGCACTATGTCTTACTCGTGCAAAGCACCGAAAGTCCGCAAACTTGCTGTCAGGACCGTTCTTTTAATCACAAATTCTCACTTCATGTGCTGTTCACTTCATTACATCCGCTGTCTCCCTGTGTAGGAAGCCCTGTACTTCAGCAGCAAAATGCGGGCTTGGCTTGTCCTGCATCAGGATGATGTTGTCACCAAAAGCATCAGCATATGGTAGCATGTGCAGCTGCTGGATCTCAGTGATGTAGGATCGGGCCGTCATGTTACCATTCAGTACAGGTCAGTCGTGCCATTTGCGAAAATACCCAGCCCAGTATGCTGCCACCTCCAAACTCAAAGGTGGCCTTTGGACTGTATCAACATGCAATTCCCTGGTCTACTCCAGGCCGGACTCCTGATCATATCTCTGGTGGGTGAAAAAAAACCTTTGTCAGTAAACAGTATGTTGCCCTATTCTGCCTGCGTGGTACAGGCGTGCTGTGCTGCTCGTTAGAATTTGACAACCTTGTGTCAATTGGCCAACATCTCCTTCTTTGCCATGGATGTCGATCTCAAACTGGCAGCATGCAATCTCGTGCATGTCATCTGAGTGGAAATTCACCTATGGTTAGGATAGACCATTTGCAGGCCTCGTTGGATGTCTGGAGTGGTAAGAGTTGGTCTTGTTGAGGCTAGTTACCCTTGGTCGTCATCATCATGGAAAATCCCAAACATGTTACAAGTAACATCGCATGTCAGTAATGGCCAGAGTTGCAAAATGAAGCCAAACATTTGCAGTTAGCAATACACCCTCAAACGTTACCGGGATATACTCCACATATTATCATAGGACCAAATTAGCATCACTAGATCAACCATATTCACTACATCCCATCTCCAAACAGGTCTGGATTACCAACCCCAGAAACATCCAAATGTTATTATTATTATTATTATTATTATTATTATTATTATAATTGTTATTATTATTATTATTATTATTATTATTATTATTATTATTATTATTATTATTATTATTATTATCCAAAGCTTCCAGACTTACCAGTAGTTTCCACCTGAAACTGATAGTGAAACAACCAACAAGAAACCAACGAATTCTAGGCAACATACTGACAAACATGGACGAGCTTTGCTCAGCCATATGCACTATTAGATCCAGAATCTAATTGGACCATAACGCTGTTCCTCACTGTTCCTTCATTTACAAGCACATAGAAAAAACCCTGAGCTGATCACTAAAATGACACGGACAGCAACTTTTGCAATTACAAAAAATGCAATAAAAATCATTCCCTGGCAGCAGATACACCACATGCAGTTGTGTGAGAAGGGACTGAACTGCTTTGAGAAGGTGTAGTATCCTGTCCAGAAGGCCATGCCGACAGGATAAGAAAACAGTCCAAAGTAGCGACAGACCTTAGTTTACAGACGAATTTTTGTGATCTAATAACCAAATGCCAACCCGTTGTCTTGCCTGAAAATATTGGTACTACTTTGAGGAATAAGTTTTACCCAAATACAGTTAACAATGTGTGTTCAAATACATTGTTATTACTGGCCGAAATAAAAAACTCAGGTAACTGTGTATATCTAGGCGATCAAAGCAATACATTTTTGCAGCTGTCATTCAGGACCTGTCACTACTCCCATCAACATTATATAAGTCCCAATGGAATTAAAAACGAAATTTAAACCAGAGCAGAGTTGAGTAAATTAGGTATTGATTCCCATATGTGCCCACAGACATGCTTCATGCTCCAGGTCAATGAATAAAAAAGATATACTCACATTCGAAAATTTCAGGCCAATGAAAATAATTTCCATTAGATAAAACGTAAATGATACTGAATTGAAAAAATTAAATTCTCCAAATTTGAGTAAGTCAAGCTCCCATTTGCTGTTGATTGTTATAAGGTGGTCCCCCTTCCTTTGACACACATCCTGTGCCATCTGCCAGTCAGAAATACGATGACTTCTTAGCCTAGGGAAGGTGTACTAACTTTCCTCAAACTTCATGGAGTGGTAATTTTCTGACGTGTTATACAAACCTCGCGGTACTACAATTCTGTTTTGTTTCACCTTGTAAAATGAAACTTTTTTAGTGAGAAGCGGCTGGCCTAGTGTCATGCTAAGTGTAATATTACAGTCAGGCTTTGATTCTTTTATACGAAATACCTGTGCCATTATATCTTGATATGTACGATAATTGTGTTCCACACATCTCCATGTGTACTCACGAATAGAAATATTTGGTATAATCCAGGATATGGCACATTTATCATTGGCATCACGTTTGATATTTATGAAACTGGCATCAGTCTCACCATGATTGAAACGACAAATTGACAAGCTGAACGTATAAACTTCTGAACAAGAACTTAGCAGGCTAAAAATAAGAACTGTTGAACTCGCATGTTTTTGAACCTTTGACTGCACATACACAAGGTAATAAACTCTACGTGTATGCAGTAATTCATACGTGCGTTTATGACAAAACAGCATATTTTGAACAACAGTAGTTTTGTTAGTGCCTAAATACGTTGGAAGACAGAGGTTAGGTTGCACTGTAACTGTCAAGTGAAGCGAATCCCCAAAACAGGTTCTTCTGTGGAATTTAAACATTATATTTTGTGTTCTTGGAATTGTTGTGAGACTCATTACCTTTACTCTAAACAGATCTGCCTCTGCAATCAAATTTGTGATTTCCTTTAATTTGCGATCATTGATCAACAGTGATTTATTTTGACAGGTGTACTTATTTGAATATAGTACAAAAGAAAAGAAAGGTATCTTATATGCCACACTTATTTTAAGTGTCTGATTTTTCAAACAAAAAGTTCGAAACATCATATGATAGCATCCTTTTTTTATAAGTGATATCACCACATGCCCATCGTTTACTCTGTATATGTGTGTATCGTGAACACCTGGCTTTTGAATAACTCCGTTGCACTTAACTACATTCATTTTCATTTTTGCAGAGAAATATGATTCTTTATAATATTTATAGATAATTATGGATATGTTACTGGAAGAACTAATTATGGGCATGGTACTTGGTGGTCGTGATACACAGGGGAAAGCTGTGTTCATCGAGTGTAAACAGTATGGTCCTACCTGATCCCTAAACTGTTCAGTAACCAAAAATGAAATACCCCCAAACAGGCAATGGGAAGCACGATTTCCAGGTCCAACAGAATCAATACTAATTATTCTAACTTTTATGAGAAATTGTCTCTTTGTCACGATATACACGTAATAAATTGTGAAAATGTTAGTTTGTGTCAGTGATGGTAAAATGGATAGTTGGAATATTTTTTTGGAGTTGTGAGAGGAACGTACATATAATGATTTTGGTATTGTAAAATATGCAGTAATGCATTTGTATATGAAATATATATTTCCAATTCCTTTCATTGGGATAGAAGCATCGATTTTAACGAAGTTTCCATCACATATATACATTTTTTTACAATTTGAAACAATGTTATTTCCAATGTAAATATGTTCCGCAGATGTCAAGGCTGCATAACCTTCATATACTTTTATCATTATCGGTATATTTGTCAAGTAATAATGAATAAATAATATCTCGTATCTGAGCCCTGCGTGACCTGTCATCCAATAAGCAAGTATACCTTGCTGCCAATTTTGCAATTGCGGATGAAATGTGCGAATAATGTCACTCAAGTAGGCAAAGCCAGAAGAAAAAGAATGTGCCAGCATAAATCTTTGTACTTGCTTAGACACAATCTGATAATAAAAGGACAGGGATGCATTGACAAATTTTATATACCAATGTTCGATAAATAACTGAAGAACAATATAATGCGATGTTGAAGTGAAAATTTGTCCAGGGGTAACAACACAAAAGTTATAGAAATCGCGACGTTTCTTTATAGGCCACTTGTGCAGCGCATGTATAATAATATGCTTACAGTACCGTTCAAACGGCAGATGAAAATGCTTAAATTGGACTTTTACCCATTTATTTTGGGGGGCTGCAATAGTCCACAAGCCAGTAGAAACCATTTGACTCCATGTTATTTTGGCTTTGCCACACATTGCCATTTTTGAGCTCTGGAGCCAAGTCCAGTAATTTTGAGTTATGTTCAGAGACAGCAGTCCATGCTCCTTGAATCTATGTGCATGCTGAAAAGAAGGTGAATACATATCAACAGCTGTCGATTCATCTTCATTCCTGAATGAAACACGTAACCTCTGAGTCATAGAACATTTATGTATATACATCATATATTGTAAAAAATGATATCCTCTGCTGTAAAGACATGGTATGAACATATCCTGCCAGGTTGATATATTAGTAGGCAAATATGTAACCGGTTGCACTGCTTGAAAAAAGACAGACATAGCATCACTGATTTGTTTAAAATAATCAATTGAACATACACGGCTACAATATATGTTTATCTTATTCTCTATAGATATGATGGTGTGGTTTCGTAAAGCCGCGCATTTCACGTACGAGTGCAGAAGGTAAAGGTGGGTTTCGTCACTAATTTCCAAGACATTGTACTGAGTACCACAAACTGTGAAAATGTGTATTTCAAGTTCCCATCTGACGCGTTCAGAGGAATGAATCATTATTTTGTCTGAGGGTCCACATTGTTCTTCACAGGAATAAACGACTCCAATTGGGTGTGTTATTTGGTAAACCCGTCTTGCCTGAAGGTATGTAAAGTTCATTTCGTTTCTGTCAATGTACAGTATTCCAGACCAGACACATTTTTCTATTTGGCCCTTGACAGAAAGGAACCTATGATATAAGGACATATTGCGTAGACATCTTCCTGCCAAATAGTGAAATATAATCGTAAGTGGTTTAACGGTGTTATTAGCTGAAATGGCTGAATTACCTGCAACAGCACATTCCTGCAATCTTGTATGTATAAAGCAAAATACGATTATTGGTAAGACACATACCTGTATGAAGCAAGACATCATAAAGATATATATGTGTATACAGTAGTCGATCATTTAACATATTGGTGCATTTCCTAATAGTACACATTTCATTTCTGTTGGTAAAAGTGAGCATTGATACAAGGTACCTATAGGTAAAGAAAACTAGCTTTATACTCCACGTGAAGAGGCACTCTGCAGAGTTTTTTTTTATTTATCCCAACCAGGAGAACAAATGACTAATCCTGGGTTAAGTCTGGACCTCCAAGTTTCAGAATTTTGAAGAAATTGACATAGGAAAAATGTACACAAATAATTCATTTTTGGTTGCTTCATGCCGGAGCACATCATTAATACTTAATCTATCAAACAGGGATCATTCATTTCTGTCGAACAAAACGGAAGAAAAAAAGCATCTTTGCGTTAAAGCTGATAAGATGGTAACATCGGTTTAAATTGATGATTACAATTATGTACTTTCAAATGCATGTACACTTGCAGCTTGTCCCCAACTTCTGCTTGCTTATGTTTGGATTAGTTCCCAAAGTAATGCATTCCAATGTTTCAATACTTTTTTTCAGTGAAATCTGCGGCATTTTTTTTCTTTTGCTTGAATTAGAGATAAACAAAAAACAAAAAACAAAAAAAAAAAAAAAAAAAAAAGAATAACAAAAAAAAACCCATGAAACTTAACTTGTTCACTATTGCAGTAACTTGTGCATTATTTGAAAAATTAGAAAATGAATTGTTGTGATTTGTTTTGTGTCTTTTTTCTACAGTCTTGGCATTGATAATACGCAGACATTATCGCAAAGTATTCAAGAAAAAACGCGACAAAAACGATTTTATTGAAACAGCCAAGTCAGTGATATTTCATTTGTTAATTAAATGTATCAATATCAGGTGTTCATGGTGCCATTTGATGGCTTTTTTTTTTTTTTTTTTTTTTTTTTTTATCACGTCATCTACTACATTGAAAATCAGGTACAATTCTGAAAAGCATTTAATGAATTACAAGATGAAGAAAAGACTGTGTCATTATGTGAGTAATATAGTGTTTGTATATATGTATATGTATGCAGCAGGGCAGTATAATCGACGAATGATAAAATGCTCATATTTGACCAAAAGGGCCAATTTCTCTAACTGTGTGCCAATGCTGATCATGCAAGTGTATAGAATCCCATAATCAATCAGACAGATATTGAAGAACAGATGCAGAGCCACATATGCCATACATAACATTGATCAACGCACCTATTTGACTCTGAATCCATTCTTCTTCTTCTTCTTCTTCTTCTTCTTCTTCTTCTTCTTCTTTTCTTTTTCTTCTTCTTCTTCTTCTTCTTCTTCTTCTTCTTCTTCTTCTTCTTCTTCTTCTTCTTCTTCTTCGTCTTCTCCTAAACTTTGGCCATCGAGCCGGGAAATATAAATCAATGAAGTGATGTACCTTGGCTGACATAAAATCTAATATTTAAACATAGTGTTGTTGAAACATCTCAATCGATACTATAATTTTGGAAAGAACCATTTCCCCTCCCTTTTCCAGTGACATTGGTTGTCAGACGATTGTGCTCATACCATGCTAATACCGTTCTATTGTGTGATGATAAAATGAAGAATAGAAACCATGAAGTAGTTTGTGGTCGTGGAGGAAAATATTACGTTTGCAACTGTTGGGTTGATACTTATGAAAAGATGTTAGTTTTTGGATTAGTTACTGTACCAGAGAAATATCTATGCCTGTGTGACTGTGATGTTTTGGTGACCACAATTACTCAACCAGGAGCGGAATTTGTGAGTTTTTTTCTAAGATTTTCCATATTGGTTTTCGCACTGCCCATTCAATACCCACACGTCTAAAACTGGCCATACGTGAATACCTGTGACTGTTACGCAATTAGCTGGTCAAGGTTTTCTGTGGAGAACATTGCAGTTTAAAAGGTCTACAAAAAAAAGGCTCACCAATTCACTATTTTTTACTGGGAGAATTGACAAATGAAGATGTTCAGGACAAGATATATAACCCCCTTGGTTCGTCCCTGTTGGAAAGGCTCAAAGAAGCTGAAAACCAGTCTCATCGATTCGAGAAACGTGTGAGCGAGCTTGAATGGGTCATTGACAACTTGGAGTTATACGGTAGAGAGAAGCACCAATAACTGGGACGAATCAGCAGACGAAGATACCGATCATTTGCGCTTTGATCTCTTCAGAAGTCTCCAAGTTGATTTGGATCCTAAGCGTGACATCAGCCACTACCATCGAGTGGGCAAACCTGCCACTGATGGCGCAAGCACCAAACACCGGGTCTTAATCATGCGGTTCACATCGTACCGTGCTCGTGACAAAGTGTACAGGACACACCCCAAATTAAAAGGTAATCACCACATCTTTATCAATGACGACTAGACTAAGTAAAGGCTCAAACTGGCTTATCAAGCTGGAGTTCTCAAGAGAGAAAAACTTGTTCAAAATACCTCGATCAAATGTCATAGAGTCCAAAGTCACTTAAAGCTTTGACTGGTTTACTTTGACTGTCCTTACAATCGCCAGTTGTGTACTGATGCAGGTGGGTCTTGATATCGATCATGTCTCTTTTTCGCCTCTTTCTTGTTTAACAAACCGACAAGAACCCAAAGAGAGACAGAATGGAAATACGGGCACCCTGAAATATTGCAGAAATGTGTCCTGATGAGAAGGGTATGCACTCAATAGGATCATTAAAAGTTTTTGCGTCATGTCCTCATGACCAGGTATACTCGGCAGGCTGGGGATGTGGATAAGTCTAATAATCTGTGACCTTAATGAATGTATTACCCATTAAGACAGGAGCTCCCGTTACATTACTTTTAATATGAGAAGAAACAAAGTGAAGCCAAAAACTTAAACATTTGATGTTCGATTTTCAACAAATAATCCACACTAACTGTCACCTATAGTTTTATCATGTTGGTAGGCACATATTCAACCACGTCAAGACAGGGATATGTCTAACCCAGACCTTTGACTAAAACAACTCTTGTAAATAATCCTGGTGTCCTCCACACCAGGCAGGCATGTGATCAATTGTACTGTTGTTATGTCCCCTATTGAACCCTCCTTAGGCAGGTCATGGGCACTGATCCTGTTTTTTTGACAGCATGCCATATTTAACATATGGTAGTCTTTATAAGTCCCCCGCCCACTTGGTGGGGGACTATAGGTTTGCACCTCGTCCGTCCATCCGTCCGTCCGTCCATCAGTCCGTCTGCCCGAAGCTTCTCCGGGCCATATTTCCAACACCATAACACCACAGCTACCAAATTTAATGTTTGTACTTGCTAGGATAGAGGTGTATCGTGTGCCAAAGGTAGGTCACTAGGTCAAATATCTGGGTCACAGAATACATATGTATGAAAAATCTTGTCCGGGCCATAACCTTTTTGCCCTTTTACTTAGAGTCATGAAATGTTACACAAATGTGAAGCTTAGTCTAAGAAAATGTCATAAAGCTAAACTAGGTCACTAGGTTAAATATTTGGGTCACCACGATATGTAAATATACAGAATTTTCAGGTCCTGACTAATTTTTTTAACTTTTGGACCTCTTTTTATGAAATTTTACATGGTAATGTACCTTGACCCAAAAGTGTGTCATGAGGGGAAATTAGGTCACTTGGTCAAATATATAGGTCACAGTATAAAATTCTGTGTAAAACCTTATCAGCACCAAATTTCTTATTCCATAATACCTACAGCTACTAACTTTGTTATGTGCATTCTTCTTGGGGTGCTGGAGTGTAGCATGGCAAAAGTAGGTCTCTAGTTTCTAAATCTAGGTCACAATGTGAAATCCATGTAAAAACTTGTCGGGGCCATAACATTTTTGTCCTTTTACTTTGATTGATGAAATTTTACACAAATGTGAAACTTAACATGGAAATGTGTCGTAAAGTAATATTAGGTTACTAGGTCAAATATTTGGGTCACAGTAATACATAAATTTACAGTATTTTCATGTCCTTACTGTAATTCTTGAAAAATTTTGACTTCTTGTTAAAAATTTTTACTGATAATGTATTGTGACCTAAAAGTGTGTCACGACGCAAAACTAGGTCATTAGGTCAAATATCTAGGTCACAGTGTAAACTCCATGTAAAACCTTGTCCATGCCATATTTCCCTTACTATAATACCTACAGCTACCAAATTTATTATCTTAAAACTACCTGGGGAGTTGTTGTGTCTCATGGCAAAAGAAGGTCACTAGGTCAAATATATAGGTCACTGTGAAATCCATTCAAAATCTTGTCTGGGCCATAACTTTTTTGTCCTTTTACTTAGATTAATGAAATTTTACACAAATGTGAAGCTTTATCTAAGAATGTGCCATAAAGCAAAACTAGGTCACCAGGTCAAATATGTGGGTCACAGTGATTTGTAAATGTTCAGTATTTTCACGTCCTGACTATAATTTTGTGTTACTTTTGACTTCTTGTAACGAAATTTTACCTGTTTATTCATTGTGACTTGAAAATGTGTTATGAGCAAAAATAGGTCACTAGGTCAGATATGTAGGTCACAGTATAAACTCCGTGTAAATCCTTGTTAATTAACAAAGTTCGTTAAGCAAGACAAATTTTGTCCGGGCCATATCTTCTAAGCTATTAATGCTAGCCCTTTGAATTTTTTATGGTGGGTAGACCTTAGGTAGTAGGTGTGCATAGACATTGTTTTGTGTGGCTAATTACTTGCATTAATTAATTAATTAACAAAGTTCATTAAGCAAGCTCAAGATACAATACAAATTTTGTCCGGGCCATATCTTCTAAATTATTGATGCCAGCCCTTTGATTTTTTTATGGTGGGTAGACCTTAGATAGTAGGTGTGCATAGGCATTGTTTTGTGTGGCTAAAACCTTCCATTAACTAATTAATTAACAAGTTCATTATTGTATTTACCACCATGATTACTCTGGGCGGGGGATATGGCTAGCATCAGCGGCTACTTGTTTTCTTTCGACTTGTTCTTATGTTTCACTTTGACTCTCACATCTACACTGTCACTACGAAATAAGTACCCTGGGTGCATATGTCGGAGACTAACATCCAAATCTGCCTTCAATGAACCAATAGTAAGTCCAGCATTTGGGTTGGTCAATTTTTTTTATTTTTTCTCTTCGATCACGCGTACTTTTTGTTACGTTTGGCTTTACCGCTTTTTCCCCCACATACAAGTGCTAAGCAAAATTTGAGCCAAAAAAGTTTCCTTTTTCATTTTTTAACAATGGACCAAACAGTCAAAGGTATGTGATATAATTTGATATGTAAACACTTTGAGTTCACTTTTTTTTTTCAAAATGATGCTAATAATGTGAAGGATGGTATTCGTGTGCTTAGTGCTCACAGCAATTATGTCACAACCAGCAGACATAACTTTCGGTAGCATTTCGGAAGGTGTCCTTTCTGTATATTTGTGCCCCATGAGTTGCGTGTATTAACTGCAAGAAATGTGGTGCCCGGGCTGTAAGTGTTTGTTCTACATCTTTCCATGAAAATTTCTAAAGGTCTGCAGTGAATTTTTTCTAAGGATACAATGATTTGTAATTGAACATACTCCTGTTAGAGCTGCACTGATGGCATCAGCAACACGCTATCCTGAAGTTTGAAATGCATAATTTTGAATGCACAATGTGCACATGGTTGCCTGACTAGACTTAGGGCCACTTTCGAGCATTATCGGTCTATCAACTACGGATTAGTACCCTCATTAACCTCTGAAACCGCAACTAAAATTCAATTTAAAAATATGTGACTACATGTTACAGGCACCTAGAGCACAAGAGCACCATCACAATCACAAGCAGCAGTAAGATCTACGAATATATATGATTTTTCAATCATTGTCAATAGGCATATATTTAAAGAGTTGGGAGAAAGTTGTCAATGCATATGTCCTGAATAAATGATAATTTTAGACTGAGTACCGTGTTATATTTTGATTCAAGAATCCTGTTCTAACAATAATTTTGTCATAAGAATAAAAGAAAAGAAAAAAAAAACGGAGGAACATGACCTTATTAACACAAAAACCAAAGACCAGACAAAAGTTCAAAAGATGTATTTTAGTGTAACTTCTAATTGAAAAAGAGTTTTCACATACAACTGCACCAGTTTGTCACTGTCACAAATCATTTAGCTTATGGCATATCAGATACGTGTACTATCAGATGAAACGGCTTTTAGTGGGCCATTTTACATCATTTCTTTATTGTGATGCCCATCATCTGTTTTAGCTCATGGATGGCTTCAATACACAGTTCTGTTTCTTTTCATATAATAGGTGATGAACTGGCATTTATTTGGCTATCAGAAATTAGTATATTGTTATTCATGTATTTGCGACCTTGAAGTCTTCATATGACATGTGTATATTATATATATACATATATATATATATATATATATATGTATATATACATATATATAAATATATATATATGTATATATATACATATATATATATATATATATATATATATATATATATATATATATGTGTGTGTGTGTATGTGTGTGTGTGTATGTGTGTGTGTGTGTGTGTGTGTGTGTGTATGTGTGTGTGTGTGTGTGTAAAACAATAACAATACCTGATGAAAATTCCAATGACAAAAGATGGTTCCTGGGTTTTTGAATGGAAGTAGGCCTACTTTGACTTCCCTTGGATATTTCAAACTTGGCCCAGCGAGAGGTACTCTTTTCCCGACAGGTGGTATTACCGGTGGCAATATCAGTCCTAGAGTACTTCTGTTGTAAGTTCTGGACTTCGGATTCGACCGTCGGACTTGGTGGTAAACCCAGTTTTGATACCACCACTTGATACTGCTGGCGCATTTTTGGTGGACTGCATTGTGCAAAGCCTCAAGTTTACTTTTTTTTTCTTATTAAGAGTTCGTATTTTGGCCCAGCACCAGCATAAAAATGTCGCCATCGACTCGATGATGGTTATGTTATCCGGTAACACACAACGTTACCACAATGTTGTGTATATGACAGAGTTTGGTCATGTTGTATTATGACGTTGCTGAAATGTTTACACAACGAAGGTGATGTACCCGGGAGACGTTAATTCATGCATTAAAATATATTTATGTGTTTTAACATGAACAAATTAATCCAAAATATCAATAAATATGCAAGTGATCAGTTAAGCTTTCTTTTTGAAATGATTTTCCCCAAACTTCGTTACAACTCTGTCACAAGCTTGTGCCCATGTGTTGTATATTGTTCTTGTCATTTTACAAAGGTGATCAATTAACGTGCACCGAATATTAGCCACAAATCTATGGCAGGTTCCTTCACGCATTAATTAGCAATATTGTATTGGTTTAAGATAAAATTCTGCTCATAAGTACTGGGAGCTCACTTAGTTTCCATGACTTCTTATCTTCCCTTATTTCGCTGATTCGAACCGTTTAATTAGCAATATTGTTTTGGTTTAAAATAAATTTCTGCTCATAAGTACTGGAAGCTCATTTGGTTTCCATGAGTTCTTATCTTCCCTTATTTCGCTGGTTCGAACCGTTAAATTAGCAATATTGTTTTGGTTTAAAATAAAATTCAGCTCATAAGTACTGGGAGCTCATTTAGTTTACATGAGTTCTTATCTTCCCTTATTTCGCTGATTCAAACCGTGAAACTAAAAACCCGTTTAAGAAATGCTTTAACATTAGGTATGTGAATAATACGACTGAAATGGTAAATTTATAAAGTCTCAGTGACTGGTTATAAATGCCAAAAAAAAAAACCCCTAAAAATTAATGCCCTTAAAAAATAAATATGTATTCACAGTATCAACTAATCTACAAAGGATTTATTTTCTAATATTTCCTTAATGGTATTCCCCCAATGTTGTAACAAATTTAGCACAATATGAGAGTTCCATACCCCTTCTTTGCAGCTGTGGTCCGAATAAACATTGCCATAGTATTTGTGGAGGGTGGGGGTGATTGTCAGTCTTGTTTTCTTTCAAGAAACTGTATACTTCTAAAACCATTGAGAAATTATACATGAAATTGTAAAAAGTATGATCAGTGATGATAAAGATGGTACATTAAGGGAAATGGTGTGTTTCTATTACAAATCCGATTCTGAACGTAATGAGTGTAGCTTCATAAAACTTGTATACCGGCATTCTACATTGGGCAAGCCTTCTCACAATCAGCTTCATGCAGTTGTGCATAGTTACCTTATCAGCTCTAGTTTTGGCATTTTTTTTCAATTACTGTATATATGGCCTAGAAGCATCATTGGTTGAATTCTTTCAGGTTAATAATATATGAGCTTTTTGTTCAATCAGTGAAAGTGCTCACATCATTATATCACAAAATTGTGGCACGCCTCTCTCTGTAAAGAAAGTAGCAAATACCCACTATTAAACCAGGACAGATTAAAGTTAAATTGCAATCGGCCGACATTATTCGTCAGTTTAATAAGACTAATTGGGTAAAGGTTGCGGCTTTAGTTGTGGTTTCGGTAAATTTGTTATAAGGAATATTGATTTTTTTTTCAATCCAAACGTTGGTCATTGCACACATTTTTATGGCAGTTAGGGATCAGATAACATCTCGTTCTCAAGCTAGGGATCAGATAACATCTCGTTCTCAAGCTGGTGTTAGTAGGTTGCACAAAATTGCAACTACGCACAAATTGGATGGGCAGGGAAGGGGCCTGAGGAGTAACGGGCTGGCATGAAAAATCATGTTTACCTAGCGATGATGACTATCGCACTAACGCTCAAGTCGTGTGACCATATAGGGGGGGGGGGAGTGAAAATGCCAATTTATAATATTGTACCAACATATGCCATGTGGTCTGAAACGCCAAGAATGCCTTAACCCTGTAACGTGCAGGAGCTCTGCTCCAGGGCCAGGCAGAGCGCCACAGGTCAGGCATAGACTTGCACTCACATCTCAGACGATAATCCTATAAAACTCACGGCTTGTCACCTGCTACAAAGGAGACACCAACATAAAGTTATTTAGTACGTTACATTGCTGTTATAAGTTTTTCAAGAGGGCAGCACCCCTTTCATCTAAAAAGTCACTTGGAAGTGCTGGATAGTAACCAACAGGTCATGCAAAAGTAGCTGGCCAAATTCATAAGCTGTCAAAGCAATTTTTGGGGGGTGGGGGGTGGGGTAAAAATAGTTCAGAATATGAATATTTGAGGCTTATATTCTCATCGTGAATAGAGTGATTGATACCTGTTTTCAAAATTAATGTACTTTACAGGGCCAGTGCAACATACTCATGGCTCACATTGCAGCAAAGATTTTCATGTTTTATTTGCAAGGCATTGGCTGGCTGTAATCTTGAAATGAGGAAAGTGATTTCAGCTTCCTATTATCAAGTTTTAAGAAAAAGGGGTGTAATTATTGCAATTTTCTCAAAGGTAGTAAAGTCTAATAGTCCCACTTAGGTTGTTTAAGAATTACAAGCGGAATCCCGGATAACCCGATTGAAAGGTATTAGATTTGTTTTGGTGTAGATTGGCCTCAGTGAGTGCCTAGTATAATTGTAAGCTCATGTGACTTGTGACTCAGCTGAGGTTATGTGGTTGTCAGGCATCCATCGTCTGTCCGTCCATCTTCACCCTTGGACAAAGGACGGACACATTTTCGATTTTGTCCCACAACGACTCGCCAGCTTCACCTCAAACTTGGCGAGAATGTACTTTGGATGGGTCTCTATCAGGCTTGTTCAAATGGTTACGGTCTACTGATTTCAGATTTTTTTAGGGATTTCTTTTTAGGGATGTTCATTTTTGGGCAAACTGGATCAGCCTAAAGACAAAGCCTGTTTGACAGTGATGTAGCGTAACCATCATAATTTAGTCACGTTATGAGTATTTGTAGAAATGTCACTCTGTATATCGCCAGTAACAAATCGATTTGTGGGCCTATGGATTTTCCTTGGGAACATGTGGTTGCACCGAATTTGTGGACTGCCATCCTATAACAACTTCACCACTGATAATTTGCTTGCCATGTTCATATTATCTGAAATGTTGTATGTATATGTGTGGTTGTGGACATCTTGCATTACAATTGTGCAATGATAGGGACACAATGTTATTAAAACATAACATGCAATATTATGACAACATTACCAGGACATTGGATATAATGTTTTAGCCACACCGTTGTCATGACATCCTTTACAACGCTGTCACAACTTCCCCAGAATATTTAAATCACAAAGTTGTTATTTGCAAGGTTGTGACAACGTTTTCCAGCCGCTGGATTCTAGGTATTGATGATCCTTGCACACAACACTAGAAAAGCAACGTTGTGACAAAGTTCTTTGGAAGTTGGATACAAGGTTCGACCTCAAACTGGTAAGAACGTAAAACAAAACGCACAATATAACGTCGTTGTATTCTAACGCTATCTACACCTACCTCCAATGTTGTAACAAGGTTGCCACAACTTAAAATTGTTAGTTAGGATGCACGCTGGTGTCTTGCCACTCTCTTGAACAGCCTTTGACGATTTTCAGTTGTTACGAGGTGGCTTTACAAGCACATATTGTGCACTCAATAACAGAAAGAAATGCTGCATTTTATTGCCGTGAACAGAACACAAAGACAGAAACTTTTGTTTGAATATATATTCACTCACACAATACAAGAAAACGCAGCAACGGCGGAAACAGGCAGTTCATCTTACATGACCAAGTTGACTGGCTTTACACGAGTGGTGTGGTCCTGTGCTCTGGCCTGCCCAGTCGACCTCAAGGATGCAACTCAAAAGGAAAGAGCAGTATCAAAACAAAACAAAAAAAACAAACAGAACAAAACAAACCAAAACAAAACAAACAAAAACAAACAAACAAAGAAAAAAAGGGAACATAATGATAATAATAATAATAATAATAATAATAATAATAATAATAATAATAATAATAATAATAATAATAATAATAATAATAATAATAATAATAATAATAATAATAATAATAATAATAATGATAATAACAATAATGATAATAATAATTATATAACCTGGAACACTATCTTGTAATATGTAGACAAACACGATTTTTAATTGTAACACCCAAACTGTCATTTACTTTTCAATTTTCTTACACCTGATATTACCAATCACTAAACACAAGACACATCAATTTAGAGAGTTTGTCGTGAAATCTTAAGACAAACATTTGACAAATATACTACACAAAACGCCACATTGGAGAGCTAATCACAGTTCTGAAAAATACATTTATACTGGTATCCTTGTGTAAAAAAATGGCTATTTCAAATCAATTGTCAACTGGTAAAGGGCACTAGATTCACAGAATACTGTATATATTGCAGCATACGAGTGCTCAGAAATGGCCAATTAAGAAGCCTACATTATTTAACTGGTGAATCATACTTAGTTTACAAGAGCTCGAAAAATGGCTTATCTATAAGCCTACATTATCCAATGGTGAACAGTATCAGGCACACCAATTACAAAAAAAGGAGCACGTAAAAGCTCTCAAAAAATCGAAACTTACACTCGCAAATGACAGGTCGCAGCCCGAACACTACCATAAATTTAACACACCCATGTATCGATTTGCATGGGCCAGACAAACTGTGATGTCTGACTCTCATCGGCAGCACCCAGTCCTCTTTATTTGTGACAGGCTGCCCATAAAACTTAATCCTTTCTCCACTGTGATCGAACTTTCAGTTATGTACCCAACCAGGTAGGTCTTACTTGACCAATCAAAGCTAAAGCAAGAGTGGCGGTCACTCAGCCACTTCCTGACACTTGCCATTAAACTATTCCAAGTCCCAAAACTTCTTTCACTGCAGCTTAAATATTCAGTCACTGTATATTTTATACAACAGATTAACTGGCCTGTTTTATATTTACCAACGCATAACACAGTTCGCAAAACTTTGAGCCCACACAGAATGCACGTTTGCTTTGCAGAAGGCGTCCAAACCAAACGTTTTACAATCTTCACGGGTGTTTTTGTCTGCATCAAATCCATGTTTGCAGCTCAAGGCAGTCACAATGAAGATCCCACGTGCGAGTTGACAGATAATAAAACTTGGCATACATAGCATACGTCATAGAATTCTGCTCTGCCCACTACTACCACGCCAGAACGGCAGTGGGCGTAACCCGGCCAACTGCACGAGACCGTTGTATTAAACCAGCACACAGTTTTAGTCAGCGACATTGACCCTTTTCTAACATGTTCACCTGAATTCATATTTCACAAGTTATACAGCGGGTTAAGTAATACTCAGCAGTAGCCAGCGGCAGAGAGCGTTTGTCAACAACAGAGAGCAGCACACAGTGGCAAAACAGGCACTGCTGCTGGCTTACAAGGTCTACTGCTGGCTAGCGCTGTCTACCACTCCGTAAATCTGTGTGCCTCTGAACTTCAAAGGGTGTCAATTGGATTTTGGTGGTAGCAAGCTGTGCACAGGTTTAGTCAGTGGCAGAACCGCGGTCTAATGCTGTTCAATGCTATTACCGCTACAAGCCGCGGTGTGCCACCCAAACGCAGAATCTGCTGTGAAGAGATTTTATCCATCTAGTAGAACTAATGGGACCCTTGATGTTGCCTATTTGTTCCACTATATGGGTACCTTCAAGGGTTCCATTAGTTCTGGTATATTGGCAGCCTCAAATATACAATCAGTTTCACTAGATGGGTACCGTCAAAGGTACGATTACCCCCACCAGCTTTGAACCTTCCATTGGCTGGCCCCTTTTAACAATGTTTCCTGTTTTTTTTTTTTTTTTTTTGTTTTTGTTTTTTTTTTGTTTTTTGTTTTTCTGTTTGTTTGTTTGTTTGTTTTTTTAATGGAGTTAGAACATTGTTGTAATGTTCCAGATTCATTAATGTCACAAAACGATGCAGGCCTTCTTTATTCCTTTCCTGTCAGCTCAGCTGACTAACAGTCCGGGAACACCATTATATGGCAGGATTGCCATGACCATTTTTACCTTAAGCAGAAGTGATGGATTTGAGGTTTTGGATGGTTTGACATATGCGGTTTTGAAAGAACTAGAGTTTGTTGTTGTTGTTGAAAAATATTTCAGACTTTGGGGAAGTGGCTGAAAACTATCAGCTGGCTTTTGTGGATAAATGCCCGTCTCGACTCGGAAATGAAATGTCTTTCTTCTTATTGGTGTTGAAAGCTGGATGTTGGTGTTGTAGTGGTTCAAAATTAAAGTTAGAAACGGCACATAAACGTGAAACAAGCAATTCTCTGTCGAGCCATGTATTACATTTTGTCACCAATGCAAAAATGTAAGGACCTTTCCATCAAAGTTTCACAGACAAAAGTTTCATACACTTTATATAAGGGTATATGTTTTGTCCTCAAAGGAAAAAATTGAATCAATCATTATATTTGGAGGCACATGTTCAACTTGTTCGAGGGGAGGGATGGAAGGATGGTAAACAACGTTACTTTCTGTGATCTTTAGGATGCAGAAGATTTACTGATAGATAGGTTTACTAATAGATGTAAACAGGCAGTTTTTAAAATTCCATGTACTTAAAAAGGTAAAACATTATGCAAAATCCTCAGACTTGTGCCTTGGTAGTAATAAAGCGTTCGTTTTGAGAGATTGTGTTGTTGTGCTGCTTGTTTTTGTCAGATTCTCCGCGAAAAAATACACAAAACTATACCGTTCCTTAAAATAGTTTCAAGTGTGCTAAAATAATGCAGGTGTTTTCTATATCTACAATTTATCAACTTAATCCTATTAGAAGGTATACTTTAAGTGCACAAAGGTCACAACATAGACATTATTTGTCATCAAATTGTGCTGTACCTAACCTCCTTAGGTGCCCAAAGCAACTAAATATTTTTAAGCTTGACGTCCAACATGATGTGGTACCTCGTATGACATGCTACATCACGAGGTGTTACATCACTCTGTGTCATCTCATGTCATGTTTAGATGTGATCTGCAAAGGGATATGCCAAGTCTGACATCTTGAACTTCTAGAGTGGTAGTTTTCCTCTATGTTTTCTTTCATTATATTGTGTCAGAATACAGTAATTAACTAACTTCTCTCTACCCAAGTGTTATTTTGTTGTGTGGCCTTTATTTTGATAGTGCAGTCATTAAATTCAGTAATGGGCTTCCTAACAAAATGTTTATGTTGGGCGGTTCATTATGTGTTTTTGCCGCACTAAATGCCAAATAGTCCGGTCCAGACAGTAGGAAAGGTTGCGAACATGGAATAGTTCATACTTCTTGCACTCTCTTGCCCAGATAGCTGACAAGATTGTGCACACCAGAATTTACATGTGAGCCATTTAATATATACAGTATAGGGAACCTCGTAGCCCTTACAGTTAAAATGCCCTTACAACAGACGCAGTATTTAGCTAAATCACACACGGGAAAGTTATTTAGTTACACATTGAAATAAAAGTATAAATCCAGAAATGAATAAAAGTAAAACTAAAAAAGAAAAAAAAAATGTAAATTTAGGGAGGAAATTCGATTTTGTACATATTTGTCTAAAAAGTTTTTAAGCCACGATAATGTTGTGAGTGTGAGTCTACTTTGAAAGATGTCTTTATTCTGTGGGTTTACAAATTGGAACAATGTATCAATGTCAATGTCGTCGTCGGCATCATAATCAGCACCACCGTTGTTGTCATTGCAGTCTTCACATTTTTCAAAGAATCAATGCTGGTGCCTATCCTGTACATGGTTGGCTGCCCACATCTCCTGGTCACTTTCCATGATCCTCACCTTTTTTAATATAGCAGGTATAAATTCAACCTCTTTATAATTTGTCTAAAAAATTTTAAACATGAATTTTAACACATCAGGGTGTAATTGCAGGGTGACTATATATGTGCTTCATGTAGATTAAATGCAAAATACGAAATTGTTCCTCTTATGCTGGGTGAAACTTTCAAGGCTTTTAGGTTCCCTGTACTGTAACGGGCTCTGCTGACTCACTATTACACCTGGCTTTAAATGGCACAGCTTGCTAGGTGTCACAAATATGCACCATTGGAATGAAAAGCTGTGTCTCGAGAAATTAAACCAACGCAGATCACCCCCATTGTGCAAATAGATTTGTACAGTGTACACTTTCAATATATATATATATATATATATATATATATATATATATATATATATATATATATATATATATATATATATATATATATATATATATATATATATATATATATATACATATATATATATATATATATATATACATATATATATATATACATATATATATATATATATATATACATATATATATATATATATATATATATATATATATATATATATATATATGGATATAAGACATAAACTTGAGGTCTTTCATTCGCAGCATGCATAAAGATTGAGTATGTCTTATATGGACTGATTCAAAGGCCAACTGTGGTGTAACTGTCATCCAAGTTTTTACTAAGGGCAATTAGTAAGGTAAAGAGAGCCATTTTTGCATACAAAGGCCTCACAGTTGCTATGCCACCTCTGGTGTATGATTATAATGCAATATTTGGAGTTTGTACGTTGTATACCTCATTGCTCAACTGTTCTGAATTTAAAGGGATGCCACCAGTATGTGTAGAAAAGTTTTCATTTGATAACAATTGATCTAAATGATCTGGTATTGCTTTTGTAAAAGCTTCTACTCTCCAGTTTTACCAAATCTTCAAGAAATGTTAGCCCATACCACTAAATAATAGAATATAAATAGATAAATAATTTGACACTTGTACCTTCCCTTGTGAAGAGTGGGTGTTTTGCATAAATAGAAGGATTCAGCACGGAATTGATGGGCACAATAAATACCACAAACCAGGCATAGATGTCTCCAGGAAGACGAACATTTCCCCAAATCGATGCAAAACCTGAAGATAGATCCAACAAAACATACAAAATATTCTAGCTACAAGCACATGTATGTATGTATGTATGTGTGTATGTATGTATGTATGTATGTATGTATGTATGTATGTATGTATGTATGTATGTATGTATGTATGTATGTATGTATGTATGTATGTGTGACTGCAATGGGGTGTGGAAAACCATTTTGTAATTTCTGAAACTGAAAGCAAGGGACAACAACTGTTTAATTAGATGTCATGACCTAGGTCCATTAATAGTTTCATCGGATATGAAACGTTTCATTCTAGAACGTAAATATTCCTTTGAGCTTCTTACTATTGAAAAATGCTAACAAACTAACGTCTTATCTTAAAAAAACGCTTCGGCGTCCCACAAAACTAATAGACCACCTTTGATATACATCCTACCACGTGTTGCTTCTTTACAGAATACACAACTTACTAGCGGGATTTTGTTGATGAAAAGAGTTAAATTTATCTCGCAACAGATTGCGACACCAGATACAGTTATCGTTGGTAAATAAAAAAACATTTCAGAGTGTGTGGTCACTGTATTAAAATGGGATCACTAAGATTATTTATTAAAGATTGAGAATTGATGTAAAACAAGTCGACTCCAGTGGGTATGTGGAAAATTAAGAGTAAAACAGGTAAAGCGCATGATGCCAGTTCTAGAATCCCATGCTACTAGCAACACCATGCACTAATCATTGATGTTAATTAGTCAAAAAGTTCTTCAAAAGAGTTTCAATTTATGTTCTTTAGCCTAACACCCTCACAAAACGGCATGTCTGAAAAACTAATAAAATTTTAAATAGTCCAGTTGATTGGGCACATGGTGCTGATCCTTCAAGGCATTCGGGTATTTTGATGGGCTGGTATGTGTTTATAAATGTCCTGTTAACACATGTGGGGAGGTTATTATTGATATAAATGAACTGACTTGAACGGCTTACATAAGTGGAATTCCTGTGTTTGTTAAATACCTTCGGAATCTTTGCCCGTAAATGTCATACTTCACTGTGATGTCGATTAAAAAAATTGGTTGTTCTCTATGCACATGGGTAGTATAATTTCAGCATCATTTACTCCATTGTGTTTGATAAAATTGGATTCCATGCCATATTAATACAACCCGTATCCTATAATCTGACCCCCAAACCTTTGGTTATACAATTTTGGGATCTTTAATTTAGATGCAATTTACCAACGAAACGTTTTAAACGACGTTCGTTGTCTTGGGCCATAAGACAAATGTTGTGGAGGTGACAACATTTTACTGATAGTTATATATTATATATATATTGTCACCTGCACAACATTTTGATTTTTTGGTAGCCGTTTTGGTCTTGATGATTCATTGTAATGGCCAAGATACCGTTGCATAAAAGTAATCTTTAAAATCTTTCTCATACCAGTTAGAACTACGTATTGTTTTTGTCTTGCAACACATCAATAAGTCACATAATCTTTCCCGTTAAATGTAAAATAAAGAAACTAAACTCATTAATGACCGGTATGCTTAACCAGCATCAATAAACTTTGATGTTCAGTCACCAAAAATCTCAGGAAACAATAGAGGTGAAGAAACTGAGTCTAAATTAGGCTGAATGATGGGTTACGAGTGCGAGTTGGAATACGGACAGGTCACTCAGTCTCGTGTGTGTGGGGTCACTGCTTTATCAGTGCAATGTGCGTTGTATACTTGTTGGAGGAAGTGTACGACCAGACTTGACCAATGTGAATATGTGATGACACAATTTTATATATTGTGGCCAGCATTGCATGGGGGAAATTCATACAGTGAGTTTAAAAGTAAGAGAAAGTATAATGTAGAATCTTCTAGATCTTCCCCCTAAAGGTATACAAATAGCCAGGCACAGGTCCACAGTGAGGGAAGACAGGGACGACTGTCAGCATATATGACAGACCGAAGATCTAGAAAATGTGTGTTCCTCCCACTGCAGACCCAAGAGGGGAACATTGTTATCTGAGAATTGGAAACAAGATCAACTTTACGAGCCGGTCCTAGCCACAACAACTTGATTGTGTTTGTATATATTATTGTGAATTATGTCCAGTATGTGTGGACATTGTTGGAACAGTGTAAAATATATAGATTCCAGAGGTATATGGACCATTATGTTGTGCACTTTTGTAGCACGCATGCGTGCACACATGCAAATATATATACATACATTCATACATACATACGCACATACATACATACATACATACATACATACATACATACATGCATACATACATACATACATAAATACAAACATACATCCATACATGCATACATACATAGAAACACATATGAACAAGTATAAAGTATATATATATATATATATTTATATATACATACATACTTGCATACATACATACATACATACATGCTTATATATACTTGCGAAGAGATATTAGCGTGACGAAGATTTGCCTTCAACTTTATTTTTAGTGCGTTCCATAAAAAAAAGTACAAATGCTTTATTTATTATAAGCGGCAAACCTCTATAACATTTTGATCCTCATTACAATCACAACCAGATATCTCCCCCACATACCGCATTTGTAGCTGGTAGCCTGGGTTGGTATATTTGTGATCTACAGGTGTTATTACTTGTGTATGCGCATAGAAGAATCATTTTTCTTTGTGCATCACATAGTACAAAGTTTCCTGTTGCGTCTTGAAATAAAGAGTCTGACTAGGACATTAAAATTACATTTCAAGAGACTCTACAAATCGTAGATTGCCCCAGATGATATATTAAACCAATTCAACTTTATTGAGATCTGATGTTTCTTGATAGACAATGAAAAAAAGAGCTACATAGAATCTTAGCAGTGCACACTATGCTTATAATATCATTATCAATGTACTTGACCAAGGCTACTAAGTGATTGTAGTCAATAATGTGCATTTCAAGACATACGTGCTGCACAACTTTTGATCAAAATTATGATTAGGGTTGTATTAACAAAACAAAGGTTATGCTTAAATTAAGACTTTTTAATTAAAGTGGTTTTGTCTTTGATTTCCATTTAGTTGATATTTACGTGAAAAACTAAATTCTTTGATAGCTTAGCATTAATATAGGTAGACAAACTTGCAAATTCAGACTTGCAATTTAAAATATCGTGGCTTTGGTTTATATTTTTATTATTTATTATTTCCTTTCATCATCATCATCATCATCATCATCATCATCATCATCATCATCATCATCATCATCATCATCATCGTCATCATCATCATCATCATCAAAGATCGATCAGAATTATTAAAACCATTTGACGAAATATGCGGACAGTGTGCGATGACTTCTTTCTTGCAGAGGCACCAGATTTTTTAATTGATATATACATACAAGCATAACATAACAGCAGTATTACCGTAACAAATGTTGGTTTCAAAGATAAAGACAGAAAGAAATACAGCCATCCTGTGTATTTTTCTGAAGTGATATGCCATGGTAGCCAAACTGTGGAACGCCCATTGTATTTGCCCATAAAATAATGATCATATATTAGAGGGATCTTTGCAATAAAGAAAGCCAAAAGCTATATTACAAGTACCAAACCTACAGTTCCTGCCTTTGAAATTTAATATCACTAAAAGGAAATACCATGGCATGAAATATATTTTAGCTAATGGGCAAAAGCATAAAAAGTGATGTTAGAGCTGAAGTCGATGCTGCTTCTCCAGCTAGGGTACAAATTGGCGTACAACGCCATTTTTCGTCTTATTCAATAAAGCGTCCACTATAAGTAAGATCAGCCCCAGCTATGGTCAAAAGATAAACACTCATAACCATATATGCCGCTCCTAGGTTAGATATAAAAAATGAATGAACTTGATTCTGCACTGTAGATCTGGCTCAGAAAGCAATAACAAGACATGAGAGACAAAATTCCCATTTTCCAGAGTGAAATTCGCAGCGTTCCATTAGCCATCAGGTCAGTTCAGCTTGCAAACACATCAGCTTTTAGCAGACACTTGTTTAGTGAAGGTGGTGCAATGCAGCAAAACTTAAAATGTGAGCTAACCAACATTTTTATGTTTGTGAGTTTAGAGAAAATAAATTTGTCAAAATGAATAATGCCATTGCCAGACAAATCCAGCTACTCCAAAAGGAGTAAATCATCAAACGCTGCAACTTCGGCAATATGAACTTTGTCTCATTGCAAAAGTAATCTTTTCAAGGACGATAATCCACGAAACTGATTTTTTGTAATTTTCCAAATGCGTGGTGCATGAGGTGCAAATTGTGCAACGAATTTAGTCTATTGAAAGCATCATCTTCGATCACTGCTAGGAATGGATTCTTTTCAATGTTTAGGGTGTCAAGACGACCAGGACCAAGAAATGTATTCCTGTCTAATCTCAGAAGACCGATATTACCCAGCTCAAGTTTTCGCAGTTTTTTTGCAAAGGAGAATATACCTGGCGATATTTTTGTTATATCATTATAGGACAAATCAACTCAAACAGGTACAGATATTTCCACAGCTGACCCAGTTCGGTTAAATTGTTGTTGGTGGATATAATTCTCCTTGCATCACCACCCAAGGTCATAAGCAATGATGGTACATCGGGTGAAACAATATGACTGCAGTTGAAATCGGCTCTTTAACAAGAACATTGCCTGGGACATACGATACCACAGAGCTCTTCATCATCTCAATTTTTGCAGTCTTCACCGTTGTCACACACCGGTTCCAGAACAATGCAGTTCTTCTGCCTCTTACATCTGTACATGCCTTCACACTTGTACTGATCTGTTAGATAAAATATATCCAAATGGTTGAGACCTTATGATGGAAATAGCATGCTTAAAAAGATCTGTTCTATAAAGCAAACAGAAGTTACAATATTTTAAAGATATCAGACACAGCACCTTCACAAGCTGTCTACCAGATGCCTGAAAATTAAAATATTATATATGAGCCTTAAACAAATGCTTACAGTAATGATAACTAAAATCTGAAAAGCGTTAAATACTAACACAATGTTTTGAAGTGTGGAGGAAAGACAAGACCAACATGTTTACAACTTATACTTTTTGAAGTAACTGTGGTATACATGTGCATCACCTGCGACTCTTGTTTCAAAAGAATAAATTGTTTTGTGTGAAATGCACAGTCCCTGTGTGCCCACAGTGACTCACCACATCCATATTCATCCTGTTAGACTGGGCAATCGCATTTTCCATCACATACTTACCTGCAGGTACACAATAGCTTCTAGGACACTTTATGTAGGACCTCGGACAAATAAAATTAGCTGTGATATAACGAGATTGACAGAATCACCTATATAAGTGTGAGTTACCCAATATACACACATGTTTGTATTGGGTACAGATCAGTATGCTTCAATTTAGTCACCTGCAGTGTTATAATAAAGCTTTCATCTTAAATGTGTTTTGCATCTAATACGATGATGTACCAGACAAATTGGGCTATGTCATACATTAAATATCATGAACATATGCCAATAAGTAAGATACAAAATAACAGTTCAAATTTCTGCTTACGTCAAGCGTATCTACAATTAAATGTGGTATTGCAAAATATTTTTAATATGTATTTTTCAACTCAGCTTATGAGTCAGCAGAGCTTTTAGGAGGGCAGGTCATTCGTCAGTCGTTGTCCATCCAAAATCCACATTTTCTATTCTTCTTAAAAACTGTCAACCAGATTCACTTCAAACTTGGTGGCAATGTACCTTGGGTGGGTATCTACCAAGTTTCTTCAATTATTCATGGTGCAGTGATTTTCGGATTTTTTTATGATTTTTTTTGGGGGGGGTAAATCTTTAAAAACAAAAAAACAAAAATCTTTATCTCTGAAACGGTCGCCCGATTGCTTTGATATCACACAGGAACACTCCCGGGGACTCTTAGTTCTAACTTTGATCACCAGGTGGCGCTGTGAGTTTTTTATTCTTATAATTCCTTGTCTGTTATGGCGACTTTCGACTTCGCAAGAACCGTCACTCACATAAAGCTGAAACTTGGTCGATATGTTCATTGTGGATTTGGCTAATAAAGGTGTTCACTAGGTGGCAATGCTGCGGATTTCTGATTTTTCCGTTTGTTTGGGGGGGTGTTTTTTTTTTGTGTGTGTGTGTTTTGCCTTTTTTTGTTTTTTATATTTGATTTGTTTTTGGGATTTTTTTTGGTTTTGATTGTTATTGTTTTTTTTTTCTTTTTAAATTCGGTACTTGTTGGTAAATGTACCTTTCCTATTGATTACTATGCAAGTCAGTGTGCATTTTAACACTTATTTACATTTTTTACTTCTCCTCCAAAACTGTCATCCAGGTTGACCTCAAAACATGGTGGCAATGTACCTTGGATGGGTCTCTACCAAGTTTGTTCAATTCCTCACGCTCCAGTGTTTTTTCTTTTTTTTTTTTTTTTTATTATGTTTGTGTGTGTGGAGGGGGGGGGTGTTTTGTTTTTGGTTTGGATTTTTTGGGAGGGTTCATTTTTGACAAATCTTGAAAAATCTTCTTGGAAACCACTCACTCCATTGCTTTGATATCAGAGAGGAACATTCCCAGGGACTCCTAGTTTTTAATTTCTACACCAGGTTCCACTACCTTTTTTTTTCTTTTGGTGTTTTTCTTTTTTTTTTCTTTTCTTTTTCTTTTTTTTTTTTTTTTTTAGTATGTTTTTGTTTTTTTCTCTAGGGGAGAACTAAGGCTCTCTTTGATTTTCGATAAAAAATCGAAAAGAGTGCCAAACCAACAAATGATGCACTGACACTCGAAATACCACAAGTACATGACAAAAGGTGAGATACATTGTTCAAATGTGTTGGTTTTATTAAGAAATAACATCAAGTTGTGAAATAAGGGGCTAGTGCACTTTGTGACTTTCAGGCATAATTATATCATTATTTCTTCCATTTTCCATGCAAGACTATCATAAGCATATACTTTCTGAAAGAAAACAACCTCTAAATTTTAATTTACTTTTGATTTTCAGATTTTACCTTTTCACTCATATTATTTTGATGCCAATTAAAACTTGCCAATTTTACAAAAAAAATAAAAATAGCATGTTCAAAAATTAGCACGCAAGCTAGCTTGTAATATCAAATTAAAGCTGCCACTTGGTACGTATGTCATATTTGTTTAAAAGGGCTAAGGTAATTTGGTATTGACCATTGAAATTTAAAAAAAATGGACAAAATTTAAAAAGCTTCAAAATAAAAACCAAACCCTTTAATTAAAAAATATGGTTTTGTAGCCAACAATATGCTCTTCCCATTTTTTGATAAAAAATATTTGTTTACCCAGATATTTGTTTATACTCAAAAAAAAAAAAGAAAAATGTAATTTAGAAACTTATTATAATTAAGTGACTGAAGAATCACTAAAAATATGCTGCTTTTACATTTATCAATATGTTATCTTTCTTAAAATATCTATTTTTATGGGTTGAAATGAAAATTGAGAAATACACAAAATAAAATTTCACAAAAACTAGCATTTTGTATTATGGTACAGTGTAATAGCTCGATAGGTTTTCTGACAGAGAACATTTTATGCTGTCATAAGTGGTATTTTCCGTGATTTCATCCTCATAACGGTATACTACTCTCTGCAAATGCTTGTTATGCTCGGGAATATGTGGTTTTGCATCTTCCAGAAAAGGTCGGTATGTGACCTAGACCTCAAATATATGCCAGATAGTGGAGCTATGTAATGACCTGTAGCATGTCTTATTACGCAGTAGTATGTAGACTTATATCACAGGGTTTTATGGGAATTAACATGCCCGCATACATGTCAGAGGACAACTGCGTTTATGCGGGAGAAATCAGTAGTGAGGAATCTTATCTTAAACTTTGTAATCACTAATCGTTCATAGTGACATTATATTTCCATTTGTGGCTGCTGTTTGCCTTCAATGTGAATTGGAAATGAAAAATGGACAAACAAAATGCCATTGGTATCAATCAAGTAGTAAATTTAATAGGAAATTTACCATTTATTTTGCCGGCAATATAATACGATATGCCCGTAAAAATCGATAATATGCAAATCGTGTGTCCCGTAACTTTTACTATGAGGAGTAGAATTAGAAAGCTCCTTAAAAATATCTGGCCACTGCTCATTTTTCTTATACTAAAATATAAAACCCAGAATCGAGGATACTCAAAGGGCTAAATAAAAGTTAAATACATTTTCCAGGAAAAGATTATTGTTCAAATACACGCATCGTTATTTCTAGCAACATTTTCTTTTGTACTCTCCTACTGTTAATAGACGTTTTCAAAACGCCAGGTGGCGCTATGAGCGCGTAGTAAAAACGTTACCGCTTGAGGGCGCGGTTTTATTGCACAGTGAGGCCATGCTGCTCAAAAGGGTATCGTTAGATAGTACCCTCAAGGCGTAACGTCATGGGGTCCCCGTCAAAACGTACCCTGGTCAAAACGGACCCTCCTTCAAACGCACCTAGGGTATGTTTTGACCCGAGTACGTTTTCACAGGCAAGCATGTGCCCTGTAAATATTCTCTTTTTTTGTACTATTTTTATTTTTTCCAGTGGTGTCACTTTTTCTGTTATAGGGCTTTTAAAATACTTTTTATTCAAAATAAAAAGCAGCGTGGGCCTACAGACAGGAAATGTCACCATTCACTATTGAACCTGATTGGACAAAAGCACTGTCTATAGATGTATAAAGCTACACAATGAAAGTGTCGCATTTGTTCTTGCTAGTTGTGTATGTATGTGGGATGTGTATAAATATATGTCTATGGCTATGGATCTCAAAAGTTACGGGCTTGAAAGCCGTTAAAATAGAATTGTATGTTATAGTGAATGCTATGTACAGTCGGATGTCTTTGTCAGTTTGACTAAAACACAAAAGTCGGGGTTTGCATATATTTATTCTCTCCAAGTCACTGTGCATGAAGCATATAGTGGGTAAAAGCATTTTTGTAGAACTTGTTGACATGTTTTCGTGGAATTGTTAAGATATGATGAAGGAAAGCGCGATGTTACCAAGGGGTTATTGGCAGTCCGGGAAGGGGGTCAGTCGGTAACCCCCTCATGGCAACCTTGTGCATACAGACGCCAGGCTGTGTTACCCTCATAAACCACACAATCTCTCTTGAAATACATCAGAGTTTCCTTTGTAAATTATGGTCAAAATAGATTGATAAATAAAAATAAACATATAACCTTTATACAAATATGTTATTTCTGGTTGAAAACCAATCTTACAACCCTCTCCTTCCCCAAGAGTGAAATCCAACACTGGGGATTCACATATTTTGGTTTTCCATATCACACTTAACTAAATCAATCTATCTATCTATCTATCTATCTATCTATCTATCTATCTATCTATCTATCTATCTATCTATCTATCTATCTATCTATCTATCTATCTATCTATCTATCTATCTATCTATCTATCTATCTATCTATCTATCTATCTATCTATCTATCTATCTATCTATCTATCTATCTATCTATCTATCTATCTATCTATCTATCTATCTATCTATCTATCTATCTATCTATCTATCTATCTATCTATCTATCTATCTATCTATCTATCTATCTATCTATCTCTAATCTATCTATCTATCTATCTATCTATCTATCTATCTATCTATCTATCTATCTATCTATCTATCTATCTATCTATCTATCTATCTATCTATCTATCTATCTATCTATCTATCTATCTGTCTGTCTGTCTGTCTGTCTGTCTGTCTGTCTGTCTGTTCGTCCGTATGTCTGTCTGTCCGTCTGTCCATCCATCCATCCATCTATTTATCTATCAATCTATACATCCATGCACATCTGTGTGTGTGTGTGTGAGAGTGAGAGAGAGAGAGAGAGAGAGAGAGAGAGAGAGAGAGAGAGAGAGAGAGAGAGAGAGAGAGAGAGAGAGAGAGAGAGAGAGAGAGAGAGAGAGAGAGAGAGAGAAGGGTCAAGTAATCCGTTTTCTTGTACGTCCCATTTGGGAGAACAGACAATTGGTCTAGGTGAAGAACATGCTTGGGTTCTCAACATCGCTCAAGCGTTTTCCTGGTACACTTAGAAATGCAGGCTAAAGTTGTTATCGTTTGGTTTAAACATATTTTATTTCACTTGAAAATGGATTAGGAAACAAAAAACAACGCTTATGTAAATCCTTCTCCACAGTTACACAATGTACATTTGCGAAACCAACAACTGATATGTTCGAAAGTATATTCACAATGTAATACATATAAATGGCAGGCAAAGAAAGAAACACAGAAAGAGAGAGAGGGGGAGGGAGAAAGAAAGGCGAGGTATTCTTGTACTAGTTTGAAGCGTTTTGTCTTGCTGACGTACATTTGTACAGCGCTGAATACTGTGTGGTTCCAATGGACACTTTTCAGTGGGTGACCGTGAAGTAAAATGGATGAAGATAATTTATTAACTAAGTGCAGAGGTTCAAAGTATCAGATCCGTAGTTGAGTATAAAGGGGGCAATCTAACAAGAAGTGAGAGGTGCTTTCGCCCGGTGCGCTACATGAACACTGTGGACTATTGATAAAATTACATCAAACCAGAAAATCATTCAAAGGAATGCAGTTTTGATGCATCCGCGTATGGTGAATTTGGGTAACCGATTACCACCATAAAAATAAGTAAGAACTTGTTCAACTTCTCTGTTAAGTCTGCTTTTGAATAAAACTAAAGAATTAGAGCTTTGGGTATCGTTGTCCAAGTCTCGCCATGCTTTGATTGTAGATGGAAAAAGATAATTCTTTCTCAGTTTAAAGTTGCAGAAAAATAGGGGCATTTTGCCACTGGTATGAGCGCCTTAGCCAGTTGTTATGGATTCAGGGATTCTATTGCTTGAATATTCGGGTGTTAATCCATGCATTATTTGGTAGAAATGAATTGGTTTGTGTTTTCTCTGCGTTCTTGTAATTTTTCCGATTGAGTTTCTTCGTACAGCAAACGTGAGCTGCAGTTTAAAGTGGCAACTCTGACAACACGTGCAGCAGCCAGTTGAACTCTATCTAACTTATCAGAGCACGTTTGGGAACAGTTGTCCCAGAGAATGTCGCCTTATTCAAGAAAAGGTTTCATGAAAACTACATTAAGTGTTTCTATTTGCTTTCTGTCGAACATGTATTTCATGCGGCGTAAGCAATCGACTCTTTTCATAGCTCTCATGTGAACGTCTTCGAGATGCTTTGTCCATCAGCAGTCCGAGGATAGGGTTATTCCAAGATGTTTGTGACACTCGGTGTCTTTTACAGGGGTACCATTCAGGAACAAACGATTTTTGCTTGGGACAGAAGAACGTGTACAGCACATACAAAAAGTTTTAGTTTCCTTTATGTTTATGATCCATTGTTTGGCCCAAATGGAAATTGCCGAGAGATCTCCATTCAGAGAGAGTTGCAACGTCTCGGTCACAGTGATCAGTTGTGACAAATAGAGTAGTATCGTCTGCAAAGATTCTTATGTTCGATTCTACAATGGACGCAATATCATTGATGTAAATGAGAAAGAGTAATGGTCCTAGAATTGGACCTTGAGGAACGCCTGCTCTGATGTGTTTCCAACATTAAGATTGGCCGTTTATGACAAAGCATTCACGTCTGCATTCAAAATTACTTTTAAACCAGGCGAGTATGCTACCTCGGACACCAATGACATGTAGCCTATGGAGTAAGCCTTTGTGCCAAACTCTGTCATGGTTTGATGCTTCACAATTTTCCTGATCCGCATATTCATCTAATTTCAGTGCTTTACTCATTTAAGATGACATGTAGAACAAGTGTATTAGAATTCCAGCCATATGTGATCATAATACTCAAATTTCGCTATATGAAGACTTCCTGGTCAGGGCATGTGAAATAAAGTTGAAAGGCGGTATACCACCAATACTCTGTCGCCCGAAAACTAGGAAATTGATTATATTAAATGCACGTACTTAAAAACCGCTATTCATGGTTCTAGGCTAGTTTGTTATCTTATCGTATGAATGCGTCATGTATATTAAAATGTTGTCTTTCGCATGCTCTGGATAACCTATATCAGTGCTCCCTTGTCCTGTTTGATAACGTACATGAACTAAGTATAGCCTATTTAAACCAAGATTTTTAAAAATCTCTATTTTCAAAGGAGGCCACCTATGCTTCTGTATTTTGCAGTAGTCATTATAGTTCTTTGTGGTAGAATTAATGGGGATACACACCTAAAACACTTGAAACAAAACATCAAAAATCAATATTTATGAAACACTTTAATTTGGGTGTTATTTAACATTGTGATCATTTACGAAACATTGTGTTCGTTAACGAAATGTCGCTAGTATGTTCCTGGATGACTCTTATAAAAATGATAAACCATAATCTGGAAAAACTGAGTAGCAGCCTGAAAATTTTGGGTTGATTTTACTGACACATGAGTAGGTACTTTTGTTGTTACTCTAATGCAAACCAAACTGGAGGTGTTAGAGCTTTATCACTCTTGTGGAATCGCCAAAGGGCTTAAGCGAAATCAAACGCTCAACATGCAACATTGAGGCGATGCTCCCATCCAAATTCGTTCACATTACAACCTAGACAGAGAGTAGGTCAACACATGTACAGAGAGAATAGTTCTTAGATCACAATTGGAACCACATTATGCCACATAGGCTACGTCGAGTTGATGCTGATCGAACCACCAGCTTCTCCAACCTGAGGTAAGTAGACGTGTAGGCCCAAGTTTTCTTCAGTAAAAAAAAAATACTATTTTGCCTCAACCTCATCCTAATGTAAGGCCTTTTTTAACAGAGATACCGCATTTTCTTGAAATCAGAAACCAGCCCGAAACCAGAGAAAAATACGAAGGTTTGATGCGTTAGTCGTGGCCTTCCGAGGAGAACCTCAAACATTTGTATAGCATTGAACCTACTATATGTACGTTCTCATGTCAATATGCAACGCTCCACTCTTGTATTGTAAAAGATATTGACACGGACGATCAGGGCACAGTGAAACAAAATTCACATTTCATTCTGGAAGCATATCCAGAGGGGTCTATGACTGCACGTACTTTTCTTCAGCACCATATACATTGTCCTTGGAATCAGTTCCGTTTGGGTCTTTAAAGAATGTTTTGGTTTGATGAATGTACTTTATAGTGGCATCCATTATTTGACAGTTACATTAGACATTGGTTAAGTCGTTTTCGAAAAAGTTCAGCCCACTGGTTTTGAAAACAATTGACAACACACTTGTGAAGAGGACACGCCTTTGAATTCTATAAAGTGAACACTGCAGACGAATATGATAAAAGGTTTCAAAGTCGTGACCGCAAAGCTGAAAAAAACTTTCAAACATGATGACCAATTTGGCAGCCTGGCCTCTTCTGGCTTGACGATTTGACCGCCCCATGATTTATTTGTATAATAATTATTAGCTTCTTCGTATTATAACAAATTAATTAAGGAAAGAATTTTAAGCAAGACTACTTATGGGCCTATCAGACAAAGACTTCAATAAATTGTATCAGCTATTCTTAAACAAAAAAGAGATGGAACTAAATTTATGCTATGTGCGATTAAAGAAATGTAGACCAACTTTGTATGCGACCATAGGTTATTTTACTGTAGTACTTTATTGGATTGTAATCAAATGGGTCAATCATCAAAACAATAGAAGAAAAATTGTGATGATTATAGTAACTCTACGCAGCATCTTTGATTTCACAGGACGGCTATCCCATGGCCAAAAGTATCTGTTTGTCATTTGAGATGCATACCATCCTGCGAGGTACAGTTCGGCGAGACTGGTTGTCTTATGCAAGTTGTAGACCCCGTAACTGTGCTGAGGGTACAGTCATAGACTCATTTACAGACGAAACAGTGGTGGCATGAAAGTATTTATACAGCAGCTACTAATGAAGACTTAGACCTAACAGATCAATTTGGGCTTGTAGGCCTATTTTTATATTTTAGAGAATAAAATGTAAACGCCGTATTTTTGGTCTTGTATTGAAATTACTATTGTCTAAGAGAAATCTAAGGCAGGAGCGACGAATCGAGGGTCAAAACACGTATACAAGAACTCTCAGGAGGATAAGTCTAACACCCCCTCCCCTATCCATGCATAGTCGCGTGCTTCAATTGAATGAAAGGAGTGCCGTATGTTGGGCTGCATGGGGCAACCGAGGCTTCCATCTACGTTTAGATACTTGAATGGAAAAAACATGGGCTAGAGGTTTCAAATGGGAATACGTAATGTGTGCACCGGATGCTAACTGCAGTCATTATTTAACAGTTGGGAAAACATGCTTTTTGTGTAACTGCTATCCTGAAAAGCATGAGTTTCAGTGGGCCTTTATAAAAAGTACTTTAATACAACACCTTTTGTGATAAAACGGGCATCTGAAAACAGATCACTTTCATACACTTAGACACCATCTTAAGAGACACATTCAGTCCCGATTCACTAGTGAGCAACGAACTTTCCACCTGACTTGACAAGCATGCACGTACACACTGCTCCACTTTAACGGACAAATATATATGTATATATATATATATACACTGTACTAACTTGAAAGCTTCATAATAGTTACTACTGGCTTGTTCATTCAAAGTGTTATTCCAGACAGTATTACATAATGGATTTTAATTGACCGTGTGGGTCTAATTTAGGTTCATTTTGATGAAACATAGAACAAGCAAAATCATTGTGTCGTTATAGTTACCAGGAGGTTTGCCTTTTGTTTTATTTTATTCCTTTTTTATTGCAAATAAAGTAATGCCAAACCATTTTATAATTTAAGTTTTTAAGTCAAGAGAGGGTGGGGGCGTGGGTAGTAACCCCCCCCCCCCCCGATGCTTGGAGACCTCATCTAATTTTTCCTCCAATTTATAGCCCGGTTCGGTAGAAGATAAGAGTAAAGGTTAGGTATCCAGTGATATCATTATAGGCCCTTCAAGATTCAGATTTTTTGGTAACTGAAGCCGGAAAGTTGTCGCCCCTAAGAAAAGAGAAAGTTGAAAGGTGGGCCAGCATCAATGATCAAGACTGTATTAATGATAATTGTATAACCTCCACCGCTTCCACCTCCGTTGGTGGCGGGGGGGGGGTGTTCACAAAAGGTACATGGGAATCATACAAAAGAATATATCTTGTACAAGTAAAAATATCAAAAGCAGAGTGGGACATTGTAGTGTATGACCGGAAAAGTTGAGTTTGCCGGGCTTCTTTGGATAGGCACGTACATAGTTTTGGCCATCTTAAACTTGCAAGTCACTTTCAATGTCGATATATTCTGGCACATAATAATCAATCGGCATTGATTTTTTTTAAAGCACATCTACAGGGCACTTTTAACTAGTAAAAACATGCCCTGTGTACATTTGAAGGAGGCTATTTTGTGACCAGGGCACCGTTTTACATAGAAACAACTGTAGGAACTGATTTTGTTTTCAAACCTGCAGAGAGAGTTGCTTCTCTCTTTCTGCGCAGATAAAATTTTAAGACATGAAAATTATGTGCAATTTCTGCCAAATCTTGATCGGTGTAAATAAGGTAAGTGGCATGTGGCCAATCTCCAGTCTGTTAATCGTTGATTTTCTGTACGTTTGCAAGGTGAACAATTGGACATTACACATTTAGAGGCACAAGGTTTCCCATAGTTTCAAATCGATTCGACAATATATACAGAACTAGTTTTAGCAATGTATTTTCAAAATCTGATGTCACGCTGCGATTTAATATTGAAATTGAAGTCAAAGACTCAATACAGCCATATAAACCTATATAAATTGTTAGAGAGATAATAGGTCTATTTGATGAACAAAATCACAGAGTACAGAATCAGTTAGAGATCTAGTAAAACATGCGTTTTCAAAATTTGACTTTGAACCCCAAATCAAAATACGCAATTATTTATCTGCATATAATATAGTCGTTTTTATTTTTGTTCTCACAATATATGAAACCTGGCGAAATTTGGGTACTTTTCTCAAATGCTGTCACGATTTATTACCACCTAGCTCCCACATTACAAATTATATGATGGTTCCCCACTACCATATTTATGAAAAATAAGTTAACTTGAGCAAAATACTGAAGCTGTGTGTCGCACACAGTTCGCTGTGCGCGAATTTAGTAATCATTCCTCATTTTTTCAACATTATAAGGGCACTTTCTGGCAGGCAGTGACGGTCTATACTTTTACGCATTTTGTGGGTTAACAATGTTATCTTGCCTGCTGCTACCCGTTGTAACGAGTTTTTTTATGGCCTCGGCCAACCATAAGTCCTGCTTTGAATACCTCGGATGAAGGGTGATATAAAAGACCTTCCCGGCTTTTTCGCACCCCACTCGGCGCTAGCAAGCTCACATGGACTAATCAGTTTGCGGTGCAGTCATGTATCCTGTTCCTGGCTACCCAAGACCGAGCTATGGATTGACTTTGGTAGCTCACGAGACCCCTAATTTCTGTAAGTAAGAATATATATGTTTTTCTAGATATACCGCGTAAACACGTAGATTTACGTGGAGAACTTTTGTTATAAATTTACAGTAAATTCCGTACGAAATTATCATTACAAACTGGCTTCTTCGTATTATTGCCTCTGATAGTTTCTGATACGTTGAAATAGTCAGATTGTAATTATATATTCTGTGTATTAAATGTTTTAAATATTAAATATTTCATGTAACTTTATATTGGTCAAATACACGTTGTTTGTTTTTAAACGTGTATTCGTAATTTTGTGCACGCGTGATAGTATTTGTGAAATATATGCGTATCAAATATAAATATAAATGTGTATTTAAGACGCCAAACATTATTGTAAGAATTTTGCTATCCAACTTTTACTGAGGAAGAGACTTAACATGGAACAATACTGTGTGTCGCCGTGCTGTCTGTGGTGTCTCGTCCCGTCATGTTCTGTCCCGTTTTGTCCAGAACTATGATATAAAATACAACCCACTGACTATTGGATATTTCTGCTCCTGATTACTTATCTGGCTTTTGTACTGCTTTGTATGCTGATGTTAACAGCTGGTGGACTCGCATTGTGAGACATTCTGTTGATCACGCCACGTGTAGGTGTCACGCTATGCGGGACTTACCTGGCAGAGGTGCCGCTAGCCAGGTACATTTGGCCGGGGATTGCTTGCTGTATCTCCCGCAAATATAACAATAACATGATTTTGGAGGACGTTACCACTTTTTATTGGTCGAACATCAATGATGAGCAGCCCGATACTTTCATTAGCGTCCAAGCGAAGCAAGGACGCTAATGAAAGTGAAAGGCTGCTCATCATTAATGAAGGACCAATAAAAATGGTAACGTCCGACAATATCATGTTATTACTATTAGGCCTATTATTATTGGCACTTATAAATGTTCAATATTTGGGATCAGAGGAATGAAAACGAAGCACAGTGGAGTAAATTCAGTGTTTTTATTTTGATCAGACATGATACTAGGTGCATAGATTGATAGGCCACAAACTGAGAAGATGGGCCTATTAAAAAATATTAACGAGTTTTATAACATTTCAAAGAAACTAAAGTCTACACGTATCCCCGTCCTTCGAGCAAATGACAAATGATTCTATATGTAGGCCTAGGCCTAATAGGCTAGGTCTATAGGCCAATTAAAGTCCCATTTGTGGGCTCATCTACTTTTTGAGTAACTGAAAATTAATGGTGCAATTTTGAAAATTTGCGTGAGTCATGATATGCTGTGCGATAGGCCTATCCTCGTGACTCTCATTGGTGGTAGCAATGTTATTGGTTACGTTGTTTGGTGGAATGGTAACATTATACACAGTCCCTTGTGGTGCATTTGTTGGCAGTGTAACTATCCCATCGTCACCCATACACACATCAACCACAGATGACTGCTGCTCAGACGATGCCGTAGGCCTAACGAGTGACTCCTCGGTACCATCCATTTCCAAAATGTTCACCTCCTCGAAGAAATCAACAATGGAGCTAAGACCATCATTAGGCTCGCTATCTAGGGCAACAAGGCTAGGCCTAACATTAGGCTCACCACAACTTGTGCTCGGTACGGTCCTCAGAACTCGTTGAGGGCCTTGGGGTGGGACATGACAGAATCCACACATGGCTTCTGTTAAAATATTAGAACAGTCTCGCTTCTGAGCGCTTGATAAGTCCTCGATATAATGGGAGAGACTCGATGTGTTCTTATGCATTGTTATGGTGATAATGCTTTGGGGGGATACACCAGCATGGAACAAGGTTGTAATTGTAGAAGCACGTACAATGTGACACGTATAAACATACGATAGTCCTGCTTTCTTAGAGATGCGCTGCATCATTGACGACAATGTGTGCTTTCCCATCTAGGTTCTTTTTTGAGCCAACAACCATCAGGACTGAAAGTACGTTTTGGCGTTTGAAATAATCTGTGACAATCAGGATTTAATTTGGACATGTAAAATTAAAAAATCTCAACCCCCGGTCCGTACATGCGTTGGTTTGCATAATCCAGGTCTTTTTGTTTATGTCCACCTTGGTGGTTTTTGGTAACATCCGTAGTTCCCATTTCAACGTACCCATGGCCTTCAGAGTCCCGCTGGATGACAAAAAAAAATGTTTTCCATGCTTGCCCACCCCTCTCGGCCTCTTCTTCCGAAATAATAGCACAAGTAAAACCAACTTGCCTCTATCATTGGTATCGCATGAAGGCAAGTGGTATCTTCTGTTATTTTCTCCTGTTTCTTTTTGGCGTGATCCATAGCGCAGTCATTTTTAATGGTGTATTGTTCAAATTCTGCAAATATGTCTTTCACTTGAGGCAAAAGAGGCCCGACGTACGGCCAAGTCTAAATTGACTAAGGCATGTAACCGCCTGTCTAGAGATTTCATTAGTGAAGTAGATACTGCTATTTTAACTGAGCAGGTGAATTCTTTGAATAGTGTATTTGACGAATTTGCAGCCAAATATGATAAGATGGCTGCTTTGGACGAGGTCGGAGAGAGAGAGAAATAGAGAACCAGAAGTACTACCAGGCTTCAGAGAGTAATTATTTAGATGTGCTATCACGTGTGCAGGTGTATATCAAAGAAAATGTGACCAAAAAACCTGACCCTAAATTAGAGCAAATGCAAGCATATATGGTAAAATTGTTGAGTTTGCCAAAATTGGAGCTCGAAACTTTTGATGGTGATCCATTAACATTCCATTCATTTATGAGATCTTTCGAGATAAATGTGGAAAAGCTCTTGGTTGACGATGATGCGCGTCTCGCTCGCTTATTACAATATACATCTGGAGACGCGTTTTTGGCCATTCAAGGTACTCAAATTGTAGGTGGCGCTGATGGTTACAAGCGTGCCCGTGATATTTTGCAGGAACTGTACGGTTCTATGCATTATATTGTGGAAAAGTTAGTGAAAACTCTTAGAAAACCCACGCCTGTCAGAACTGCAACAGAAATGAGGTATTTTAGCCATGAGTTGCGCAATGCTAAGGAAATATTAAAAAAATTGGACGCAGTCGGCGAGGTTAATGCCCAGGTGATCATTTTGACATTGTGGCGCGTTTTCCAAATTTTTTACAGAATAGGTGGCGCAAGCAGAAGTTGAAACATAAACAAAAGTCAGGAGAGTACTTAAAGTTTACTGATTTGGTGGACTTTGTGAAACTGGTCGCTGAAGAGTTAAATGATCCAAATGTGGACCTGAGTCAGTTTTGCGAGCGCTCTAAACAGCATAAAAAACAAATTGCTGCTGCTGCTGCTACACAGATCCCTTGGGGGGTCTAGTAAGCATAAACAAAAGGGTAATAGAGGTCATGATGGTAACAGTGTAAACAGAACCCCACCTATGGAGGCCGGGGCACAGAGGCAGAAGAGGTTTGTATGCCCTATGTGTGATTCCCCTCACAATTTATCACGTTGTCCTGACTTCAAATGTTTATCTGTGGTTGACCGTGTTGCACTTGTCGCAAATAAGAATTTATGTGCAAATTGCCTGCGTGATGCACACACATTTGATCAGTGTCAAAGCAGCAGCCGCTGCTACGTGTGTCAAGAGAAACATAGTGCCTTCCTGCACGTTGACAAATCCCATCTTACACATGCAATAAGTGCTGGAGAAACATTTATGCCTATTGTTAAGGCGCGTGTTGCAGGCAAGTCTTCGGTAAATGTGGCTTTGGACACAAAACCATCTGCTAAATTTGCGACAGGGTTCCATTTTGCCTCCTGGGACAGGTAGCGCCTCTGACGTGTATGGCAAGCCAGCAGGGCCGTAATGCATAGGTCTTACGTGTAGCCGAGCTTCCACTTCACGTACTCGAGGCTCAGCAACGCGTGGTCGAGTACACCAATCAGATTGCAGTCGCTACTATGCGTAGTCGAGCCAACAAATAAGATTACAGTTTCCACTACGCGTAGTCGAGGCTCGGCAACGCATAGTCGAGCCAACCAATAAGATAACAGTCTCCACTACGCGTTGCCGAGAAAATGTTCTTCTAGAACGCGTCGCTGAGCCTCGGTGACGCGTAGTGGAGAAACTATGCCTCCCATAGAGTGTAGCCAAACTATCCAATCACTGATGCTCTTGTAAACTGTATTAGACTTTCAATATCAGTAATGATTGTAAGGACGTAAATGATTGGTTTGCTTTTCTCCAGCCAAAATGTGCCATAAGTTGCTACACTACGTGTAGCCGAAGCTCGACTACGAGTAGTGGAAAACATATTCTCGGCAATGCATAGTGGAGACTGAAATCTGATTGGTTGGCTCGACTATGCTGTAGTGGAGGCTCAGCAACGCGTAAAACCAATGTGTTATGGCCCTGTTGGCTTGCCATAGACGTCTACAGAGCGTGCTGGAAGTTTGTTCAGCACCTTGCCTCAGAATTCTAGGCAAGGTGGCTGAAAGAATATCTTCCGCAGTTGCAAAGGAGGACAAAGTGGTGCGTGAAGTCTAAGAACATTAAGACTGGGGAGCTGGTCCCGGTGGTTGACGTAGGGCTGCCCAGGAACCTCTGGCCTCTTGCCATTGTGGAGGATGTTTATCCAAGCTCCGACGGGGATGTAAGGTCTGTACGTGTGAGAACTCGCACGACAAAGTTCGTACGACCAATTAATCAAATTGTGAGATTGGAACTGGACGATTAATTATCTATTTTGATATTTATACAATACAGAATATGGTGTGTGTTATATCCAACATGTTGATATGTTATTTGTTAATTTTCACGGTGCGTAATGTAAATGCAGTGTGATGTTGTTTTGAGGTTTTTCCTTAGGTGAAATATATTGCTTTGGTAGTTTGAATCTGCCGAGTCGTTGTCTTGTAATAGGAAGAGGCCTAGTGCTTAGGCTCACCAGTAAGGACTTATAATATTCCCTTAGCTGTGTTTGGGCGGAAAATGTTTTTTCCGTGCAGCTGGCCTCTGTGCCCCGGTAGCCATAGGTGATGTTGTGAGTCGCTGAGGAGCGCTCCCCCCTATTTAGCAGACGGCGAAAATAAGGCTAAATAATTCTGCAAGCATACACAAAAATATACAATATATATATATATATATATATATATATATATATATATATATAACATAGATACAGGGAAATTGTGTCATGTTTGGATTCTATTATAAATAGAGCGTTTACCATACATTATTTATGTTATGATTGAAATTGATATTTTTATGGAAATTGTGCATTTATTCATGCAGTATTCTTATTATATTTATTTACTTCAGAACAATTATCATGTGTTCAGGACTGGGAGTGTCACGCACAGTTCACTGTGCACAAATTTATTAATCATTCCTCCTTTTTCAACATTATAAGAGCACTTTTTGGCAGGCAGTGATGGTCTATACTTTTACGCATTTTGCATGTTAACAATGTTATCTTGCCTGCTGCTACCAGATGTAACGAGTTTTTTTTTATGGCTTCGGCCAATCATAAGTCCTGTTTTTAATACCCCGGATGAAGGGTGATATAAAAGACCCTCCCAGCATTTTCACATCTCACTCGGCGCTAGCAGGCTCATATGGACTAATCAGTTTGCGGTGCAGTCATGTATCCTGTTCCTGCGTACCCCGGACCGAGCTTGCTAATATCAGCTAATATTGTGCTAAGGATTGACTTTGGTGGCTCACGAGACCCCTAAGTTCTGCAAGTAAGAATATATATGTGTTTTTACAGATATACCGCGTAAAAACCTAGACTTACGTGGATAATATTTGTTATAAATTTACAGTAAATTCCATACGAAATTATCATTACAAACTGGCTTCTTCGTATTACTGCCTCTAATAGTTTTGATACGTTGAAATAGTCAGATTGTAATTATATGTTCTGTGCATTAAATGTTTTAAATATTAGATATTTCATGTAACTTTATATTGGTCAAATACACGTTGTTTGTGTTTAAACGTGTATTCGTATTTTTGTGCACGCGTGATAGTATTTGTGAAATATATGCGTATCAAATATAAATATAAATGTGTATTTAAAAACGCCAAACATTATTGTAAGAATTTTGCTATGCACTTTGCAGTGCATCTCTTTCACCATCTAGAGCGAATGGCGGAATAAAGGTCAACTGACATCGTATTCCAAAGTGTCTTTTATATGTACGCCACACTGTGTGCTCAGCTACAGTTCTTCTTTTTAAGATATTTGCGTTTGAATGATTTCTGCATAATTTTGTGAATTTAGTGGTAGAGTGACTGGACTTATTTCCTGCCAATCTGAAAATAAAAGTGGAATTTAAGTGAAAGTGTTTTGCAAATAACCACGAAAAAGGTACATTCACAGAAATTTGTATATATATATATATATATATATATATATATATATATATATATATATATATATATATATATATATATATATATATATATATATATATATACATATATATGTGTGTGTGTGTGTTAGAGTAATGAAAGTGTTTTGCAAATAGCCACGAAAAAGGCACATTCACAGAATATTGTATATATATATATATATATATATATATATATATATATATATATATGCGTGTAATGGAACGATGCCCTTGTCTCCTATTGTTGTTAAGACGTTAAAGGCTATAGTTTTGCCTTCCTCCTTTATAAGCTATATTTTGTGTTATGCTTTATGCCATGGAATGCATTGAGGCACGTTGTTTCATTTGCTTTCTGCTAACTGCTACATACCGTGATTGTGTTACCCGTACAAGTATTGTGATTATCAATGGATCCTACATGATGTATTTATTTATATACCCGCTTCCATTTAGATACACGCGCAAGAACCAATTCAAAGTGTATCCCAATTATAAAAGAAGATAAAAATCACCACAGTTCTCTAGATGTGAGCCATCGCGACATCCTCTGTAGTTTCCAAAGTAATCAGTGTTATATATGCAAAGCAAGGAACTATTGATCATGTATGTTGCTGATTTGCACTGGAATCCAGATGAGCTTGTATCCTTGTCTAAAATAGACACATTGATACACACACCCCGCCCGCCACAGCATTCAAAATTTCACACGTAATCTTGACACATAGAACATTTTATAAGATTACATTTGATCATCATAGTAGTTTCTAGTGATCATTTCTAATTGGGACGGAATTTTCTAGACGATCCTTTTTCGGCTGCTTGTACGGTCTCCCAAGCGCCAGAATGTACCTGTATGTATAATAATTATACATTGACATTACAAAACGGTACCAGACACAAGGAGAAAAAAAAATAGTCAAATGGAATCCAATGCTTAGGAACATGTAAAAAAACACAGTGTACGTTTCAGATATGGGTAAACTTGATGCAGATTGGTAAATTAGCTCCACGACAACAACTATACCTTATATGGCAAATTATAGGCTAGGGTAGCATGGATAAAAAAATAAACTCCATATATGTAATTTTCACCTAACCTATGCCCGCATAGAATAAAATACATATAAATTCATTCTTTTGAATGTTGTGAATGATGTCATGCTGGCCTAGTCAGAAAAAAAAGCTAGAAAATATGCGTATACATCCAAATTGTCGCAGCAATATTGTTTGCACTCTTTAATGAAGATCGGTAAGTTTAATGAAAATAAAACATCAAACATCTTCAATGGGTTGTAAGCCAGGTTTTCCTATGGTATAAGGTGTCGAGTTTCAACTAAGTGATATGGTAGACGTCATATAAGTTAGAGCAGAGAAAAAAATGATTCAACGTATTTGCACTTCCTTATCGTAACGTTTGATTGGCAAATTAAGTTCAACGATGATATCCGTTCGCTGATGATAGTGTGGTTTTGATATTTGTATTTTCAGTGGACTTTAAACAGCAAATAATGTCAACAGAAACTTGTATCATATAAGTTTTTTTTCCTAACGTGAAATCCTTCTAAATCATAAAAATATGGTGCATGCCACTTTAATACGAGCCTTCTTAGTATAGTTTCCTTACCACCAAGTGACTTATGGAGCCTTATGTATGACACATGTAGCATGTTCTTGGACTGTACTGCTACCTTGTAAAGGAATAAACATACACACACCCACGCACGCCCCCCCCCCCACACACACAAACACACACACACACACACACACACACACATATATATATATATATATATATATATATATATATATTTAAATATATATAGTCTTTTTTGGTCAGTTTCAATAGAAAATTGATATACCGCATACGACAGAGAGCACTCACCACATATCTCCTCATCGGACCCATCTAAACAGTCTTTTTCAAAATCACACCGCTTATCTGCTGGAATACATTTCCCATGACCACAGCGATACTGTGCGAAGTTGCAGGATTGGCAAACTTAAATGAAAAGGAAGAAGATGTATACATATATACATATGTATATATATATATATATATGTATATATATATATATATATATATATATATATATATATATATATATATATATATATATATATATATACGCAACTAATGGGGTGCAAGGTAGCTATTGCACATCATCATATTTTTATGGTCCCCCCCCCTTAATAAATTCAAAATCCTTGGTTTTCTCACCAACTTTATCGAACGGAATAACAATTTTCTTAATTGTTCTTCGTGCATTGAATCATCAGTATGATGCTTTCTCATGCCTCCCACGTACTTTGTATCAAAGGAGCACTTTCGCCCAGATTATCACCTGTCCTGATCCCATACTTGTCTGAAGCCATGTCACACACGTTTTTATTGTTGGGTTCAACTATCTCTCAAAGAGAAGACAGGATGGACCACCAATGCAATATAAATAGCTGTTGTCAGCTCTGTCACCCATGTGTCTGGCATTGTTTTCTGGTTAAATGGTTAATATGCTGGTGAAATAACAGTTGGCTGCTTCACATCTTTGCATGCATTTCATATGAAGCACCATGACTTTCTCTTGGCCTGACCTTCAGTGCAAATTTTGAAATCCTGATAGTATACTTTTTGTAATGTACTGATTAATTTCGGATGATGCCATTATCAAAGGGTTTTACATGGGTAGCTGTGTCTCAAGATAAGAGGTTCATAGAATATCACAGAAACTTTTCAGCTTTTGACCTTATCACTTGTTGTAAAGTCACATAGAAAAACATTTCTCTTCTTTCATATGTGCATCATCGAATGCGTCCAAGCACTCATGAAACAGATCGATTGTCATCCAGAGTTTCTGATTGTCAGCATACATGCCATCCATGTGAACGTCATAGTTTATATTGAAAGATTTTTTTTTCTTGCTTCTGCTGGAACCATTTTTAAAGTTTCGTCTCCAAAATGTAGCTGTTCAGCGTCTTGTTGCATCACTCACATCATCTGCGGGAACATGAAGCCACTTATAATGGCTCTCAGAATACCAAATAGCAGTATTTCTGACAGTAGTAATACCACATTCTGAGTGAATGTTATCAGCAAGATGTTGTTGTGCAGTTTTCGCGTGGTGGACCTGGTAAAGGCAGAGCTCCTTCGTGTGCAAGATGACCAGTGCCATATATCTTTTGTTGCCACTCGAAGATGGTGGAAATCCAGCTAGTTGAAGGTATTGGATGAAAGATCACACGCCAAAAGAGTTTTCGTTTCACACAACCATATTTGCACGGAATGAAACATTATTTCCACTTACTGCATTGTATAACAGCTAGGATCATATATATTAAATTCAAAACAATTATTTATACAGTTTATAAAATGCCAAACAAAATCAGTATTTCTCTTTTCTTTTAAAAAAGGAATGAAATATGTGATATATACCCATTTGATAGTTAGACCCCAATGACATGTAGTTACTTAATAGTCATTGTGCTTTTTGACGGGTATCAGCATATTGTTCTCACGCTTACATCAGATAGGAGTTTGAGCGTGCCTCTTAATTTCGAGCGGAGTTGGAAGCTCCCTGCCCACATAAGCTTCAATTAAACCTGCTCCAGTCCCCAGACATTGCACAGTCAGGTGATAGTTATGACATGACAAAATTTCACGATTCTTAGAAAATTACCGTCACTTGTTTCGCATCAGGTTAGGCAAACAGAACTCAGTCAATGCCTCCTAGAACATTGATGTTGCAATTGTGCGTCACAAATAACTCAATATGGCGTGTTCTACCTGCACCCTTTCACTGCTGGAAGCGACTTTGGCCAGACGCAAGTGGCATGCTGGAAGCGACTGTAGTCGAATTTCCATTGTTAATCTATATGCAACCAGGCATGGGCTGTAAAAGCAATTATTATGCGTAAACCTTACTTCCGATGTCTTTGGTGGTTCACATCAGTCTCCGTGCTGAAAATACTTTGAACAAGCCACACAAGCCAAGGGAGCAGGCAGTCTGAACGATGCAGCAGGGGCTTTAACACGAGGGAGCCCTCATCCTGTAGTATTGATTAAGGGGATGTTTACAACATGCCTCATTTTATGTATTTGATGCTTTGTAAGGTATTAAAATGGGTTTTGAGGTACTAACCTGATTGGCAGTCATATAATGCTTAAAATTGAGGTCAAAATGCAAAAAATCCAAGTTGGCTGCTGGGTCACGTAACCTTGGGTGACCTTGTCCTACTTTCAGCAACAGAAATACAAAGCACTATTCCACGCTCCTTGTTGTAAAAGTTCCGGAACACACTGTCTTGTGTTTGCAGGAGGCGGGTACGTAAATTGATCGTCTAAACAGATTTTTTCAAGATAATGTCACAAAATGAATGGATGCCATGGATGATACAAATAGCCGTTTTGGGTGCCACTAGCAGTGGTGACCACTCGAGTGCGTTTAATAAACTAAAATGGTGTACATTGCTACCAGAGTGTCTCTAATATATGTACCGGCTGCTTTATTTGCCACTACAAACTGGTTTAACAGTTACTCAAAACAATATACAGTCCAATAATGTAAAAGAACAGCAATGATCAAGGTGGCAATCGGTCACATCAACTTAAATAGCTAGACCTACTTTTAGCAAATCAAAATCTAATCACCAAAACCTAAACCCTTTATAGTAAATGTTTGATATCTTAAAATTATCTAATCCCTTTATAGCTTTCCGTATGCAAAGCCATACAATTTTCTATTGAAATTGCTCATTTAATGTAGCGATGGGGATTGTCCACAATAAGAATGTCGCAATAAGATGATTAAACATTAATGCTGGAACCTGAATAGTGCATAATGTATTGAAGTGTCTATATATATATATATATATATATATATATATATATATATATATATATATATATATATATATATATATATATATATATATATATATATATGTGGTGAGTGGTGCTGGAAGGCCTGACTTCAATTTTATTTGAATTCATTGGTAGCTGTGCAGTGAATCATGAGCACAATGGAAGGAAACTGACATCTTGTAACCTGCAAAAAAGAAAAAAAAAAAAAAAAAAAAAAAACGTGTACACACATTCGCAACTGTGTATCGATTCATGGTCATTGGTGACAAATGGTGTATATATATTCAATCAAGATTGTCTAACTATGAAGACACATAAAAAGTGAAGTTCTATTTGTATTCAATCATAAAACCTGAACCTGGCCATGAAAATACAATCAATGTGATGGGCAGGATTGTCTATGAAAGAGTAACTGCATATAAAAGGGACAGCGATTACTATTGCTAGACCATGTGTCTCAAGAAAATCGTATTGCATGGTATTGCGAGCAAAGTAACACTGATTATACAATTCATCCGATCCATCCGATCCATCATGACAAGCCATGTAATCATTACACAAATTAGAATCCCAGATACATTCTCCTGATGCACACTTGTGCATGAAATCAAAACAGTCTATGCCTTTAATAGACAGTATAGTTGTGTTGTTATGTAGTTCTGCGAAAGTAGACCCTGTATTGGTAATACTTCGATTCAATTGCAAACACATGCTACTGAGCAAATATGATCCGCAATATTGTCGTTGTAGTCTGCCATTACATAATAGTTCTGCGAACAGAAATATGTCTCAATGCCGTTATAGATGTAATGTCGTCTCACTATAAATTGGTATGTGTCAAAGGTGTAACACCAGTCATTTTCTATCAAAATAAATGTATTTGCTTTGGGAATACATCCACAAAGCTAGGACAAAATGAACAATAATTAATATTTACGAGCATTAAATTTCCCGACTTGACCTTGAAAGAGATTTTCCCGAGTTTCATATTCCTGAAAATGGTTTACTCGAAAAAAAAATTCTGGAATATTTATCCCTAGCGAAATTCATGATTATACAGTATATGAAAGCCTATATGGTGGTTACGTACCATGACACCTTAAATATCTTACTTTCCTACATATCTATACGTACACTCCAAATAGTTACCCACACCAAGGCCCATTTTATAAAAGTAAATAAATATTACACTGAGTATTTTGTCGATTTCGCGTTGATGAATAGTTGTCAAAACCGTTGGAAATCGCAATGCTAACAAACATTTTGAAGATTGTCTGTGGCATAAAGGTTTCAAAAAGAAATTGGTCCTTTACTTTATGACATGCAATGTAATTATGGTACAGACTACTCTTCCAAGCACTTTTGATATCTTTAAGTTAGGATACTACAGTAATTACAAGAAAGTGTGATTGGACAGGCAGGAAACGTGCAAATTGTCATATCGTGACAGACTGTCAGAGACAGTGAGACAGATTGAGGGAGAGAGATATAGAAAGAGAGATAAACTAAAGTAGTCATCACGATAACAACACAGTAATAAATAGAGAGACAGAGAAATGCATACAAAAATATATTTTTCAGGATCATGAATTATAAATTTAATTTGTTTTCTTTTGTTGGACCAAGAAAACCTGAAAACCCAACTCAACTGAATAATTAATTGCATTTGATCGTGAACTAAGAACTATATGTTTGCGTGCATATTTTCTACAGCCTGCTTAGTTCACTGACTATATAAAACCTCAGTCAAACTCAAACATGCTGGGGTTAATTTGTGACAAAAAATTCAGCTGTCCGTGTTTATTCAGGAATTATTATTGTATAAGCCTGTCCAACTGGCTAATGAAAGTTGAGAACAAGGTACTTAATGGTGCCTGGTATTTTTGCTATTTATTGTGTCCACATTAGGCAGGCCAATTTTTTGCATTTGGGCTACGAAAAGTGTCCTTCATACACATTAGACAGGTATTCTTATTAGGGAGGTGTCCCTCGGATGAAAATGACTTAAACTTTTCGGCACCGGGGAAATCTGTCCACATTACAGAGTTGTCCAGATTACGGAAGTGATCGTAATAACAAATATTACTGTGACTGGAAACCACAAAGCCATGCTCTACATTTCTATGAAATGAATACCCATTAGCTGTTTGAAGGAAACGACAAAAATTTACTTATCCATCCCTTATGTTTGGTTTCTATTACCCTATCCCCAGCCTATATTTTAAAAGTTCAAGTAAAATCAAGAACGTATTCCTGACATTTCGAAAGGTAATCCTGGGTATTAACAGCATAACAATGCTAAATTACCTAATTCTTTATGAAATTCACAGTTGTATGTGGCTTTGAATGGTTTACCACAAGGTAAGGCGTGCCAGCCATTAACCTCCATAAGCACCCACTTATTACCTGGTAGTGCGTTTGGTTCCCAGTTAACCTTTTTTACTATCACGTGAGAGTTGGCCCATTCAGAGTAAACATAAGGTTTGCCACCAGACTATCGAAACACAGCGTCTTTTTCACAGATGGATAACCCTTCGGTAAAAAAAAAATAACCGCTTAGTGGTAGATTATCTGAAAGTGTCACGCTGTCAAAGATACTGGCTCCATACAAAATATTACCCTTTGTCATGTGTTAAATCGCAGCTGATTTCGGGGTTACACCTTTACGCCTTCTTTGTCTATGAGTTTAGATATATATTTGTAATTGCAATGTAAAAAGTTTCACTGACATTGGTAGAACTAAATAACATTAGAAATATGCCTCGTAATCCCGCCTGACAGATTAAAATTGCGCACACACACAGACGCAGCCAACCACCACACACACACACACACACATATCTATATATATATATATATATATATATATATATATATATATATATATATATATATATATATATATATATATATATGTATGTATGTATGTGTGTGTGTGTGTGTGTGTGTGTAGTAGAATCTTCAAGTAAGACCACTCATCTCCATAATGAGACCATTTCAACGTTAAAACCATAACTATACCGACCCTTATTTGTTTAACCTGAAGTAAATTTTATCTCCCCATTAAGTCCATGGTTTGGAGTTCCTTAGGTGGTCTTAATAGGGATACCTGCTATATATATATATATATTGCACTGCCTAATAAAAAGAGCAAAGGAACATTTGTAAAATGCTATATTGTCGGCAAGATAAACATATCCATATATGGGTTTATTATAAAACATTTTACGCCACAAGGGTGCTCAACAACGTTCTCTAGTTTGCTCCAAGTGTGAAGAATGTTATAATTCGCATGCCAGGATTGTGAATTGTATGCATTATCAAGTATTGCTATTCTAGTATTTAGTATTTTGTAACACTTTCCTTCGTCATACCTATCAAGACACGATAAGTTGCTGCAGTAAGACTCAGAAAATTATAATCCTGGTTATCTGCATAGAAGCGAGATAGCCCCCCCCCCCCGTGCTCAAACAATCAGAATTAGCTTATGACCAATCTATTATCTTTTCTAGTAGATAGCGCATGTAGTACCAATTGTTCCTAAAGGAGAACCAATGTAGACTGTACCCTGAAAATGAAATAAACGCATCTGATTTCTAAACTGACAACTTTTACTGTTATATGTGGGTAGTATGATATATATTTTGCATGCCAGGTATTTGCACTTCCAAAACACACACACACACACACACACACACACACATATATATATAAATATATATATATATATATATATATATATATATATATATATATATATATATATATATATATACATACATATATATATATATATGTATGTATATATATATATATATATATATATATATATATATATATATATATATATATATATATATATATATATATATATATATATATATATATATATATATATATATATATACATACTGGACTCTTCATATGAAAAGGAGCATGAAACTTGAGTACAACTACCAAAAAATAATGCTGATACAGGAGGAGATGAAAATGCGACAAATTAATTAGTGCAGTACATATAGGGATGCATGGACGTGGGTGAGAATGTGTAAAACACCCTATCGCTGCAGTATCTTCCTTATGTTCCCCCAATATTTGTTTATCTGTCTGTTTATCCATTTCGCTCCTCATGATAATTACTTTGGTTCATTTTTTGGAGGCATTTGAAACAGCTTTCAAAAATTTGTTCCATCTGCACTTCATTCACGGTTTCTCTTTTCAGTGCATCAAGAGTCCATCACTGTTAAAAGTCAAAGTGAACCTAACAAGAAACTTCATTTGTTCTGATTCTTTACTGTTGTGATAAGTTGTTATTTAAGGTACTAGTCCTTACCTGAAATCTTCAAATTAAACCCTCTCTGTTTTTGAGTTGTTTGTCCGTCCGGATGTCAGTCTATCCGGATGTGCACATTCTCGTTATATCGGGATAATCTACAGAATGCCTCCATGTATTTTGCTCAAATTTGGCAACATGCTTACCTTACCTGGCAAGATGAACTGATGAGATTTTGGTATCAGCATGACCTTTGCCCATACAGCAAACATTTTGTGTTTATATTAGGGGGCTTAAAAAGGACTTGTAATAGCACAGCCGAAAACTTTCTGGATACGGAGCATTAATTGTATATTTTTTGTTATAGTGTTCAAAGGAACCTTACGGTAAGGGCTACTTTGAACACATGTAAAATTTTTTGCCATAAAGTTTAAGTCATCTCGGCTGTAACTGAAAAAAAGGAAAAAAGAATGGCTCACTTAAAACGTCCAGGAGCATATACAGATCATTACCATCCACAAAAACAATATTAGAATGAGTTAAGCTAAACTTTATCAATTTTTTAGTTTAACTCATTATATATATTGATAGCACCTTAGACTTCACAAATGAATGGTTTTGCATATAAGTGGGACACTAAAGAACAGCAGAATAAAGTTATTATTATAAGCGAGTACAAATAGAACAATACTGTAAGGTATTTATTGAATTATGCTTTGAAATGCAGTATCAACGTTTTGTAACAATATGGCAATAAGCTGTTAAAATTTGAAGATTGCCTTGTCTTATTTTTACAAATTGAAATATGTATTGTATTTGTACTGACATTAAAATCGGGGTATAGTAAGAAACCTGTTAAGGATAATTTATGAATACTTTTGCAGCCTAGAATTAAACTGAAATCAATAAATTGGCATTTTTAATATATATGTGGCAGTGTGAAAATCCTGGATCTATTTTGTAGATATATATGCTCACATAAAGTTCATGAAGAAAAGTTAAATATTTGCTTCGCTTGTAAATAGCAATATCTGGATCTGTATAGGAAAAATAAACCTCATGCATTTGCAACAAACCTGTATGTTTATTTTGCAATTAGACACATAAGTTAAAATATTTACAAATATCAAATATTTAGATCAGAACCTTCATCTATACTTTTTATATGTTTGCTATACTTTTTTCCATCCATGAAACTCTTAAGGTATTGGATCCCTAAAAATGGTTTTGGACCTTTATCTGCCTTTAAAATGAAATCTAAACAGACATAGTTAAATGTTTCTAGAGTTATAATAGTGCAGAAGTGACTTACGGGCCCTTTGCCTCCCCCTATTTTTACATGGCTTAACCCCCCCCCCCCCCCATCAAGTGGTATGGATATTTTGTGACACTACCCTCCCTCCATGTCTTGTATAAAAGACACTGCAGCTAAGTTAGGATATATGACTAAGTTACATGAAGTTGTATATTTGTCTAGCTAGTCTGAGTAAACTTAATGAGATGCTTTTAGTATATTCTATGGGCCAAAAGTGAAAAAAATCAGCTTATACAAGGATGTACTGGTGATTGAATGAAATTTCACATTTTTAGCTCAGCTGAATTGTTAGTCAGCTGAGCTTACCTTACGGTCCTACCTTCAGCCAGATCCACTTCAAACTTGGTGGGGATGTGCCTTGGGTTGGTGTCTCCCAGGATTGTTCAAATGGTCACAGTCCAGGGATTTTTGGATTTTTAATTAATTTTCTTTGTCTTTTTTTTGGGGGGGGGGGGGGCAAATCTTAAACAATCTTGTCTGAAACCGCTTACCCAATTGCTTTGATATCACACAGGACCACACCATAGGACCCCTATTTCTTAATTTGTTCACCAGGTGGTGCTGCATTTTTTCCAATTTGTTATGAATTTTTAGGTGTTATAGCTATTTTCGACTTCTTCTCCAGAACCGTCACTCAGATTAAGCTGAAACATGGTGGATATGTTCATTGTAAGAGGGTCCAACAAAGTTGTTTACTATGTGAGAAAGCTGCGGATTCCTGATCTGTAATGATTTTTTTCGATTCGGGTACTTATCGCTCAATGCAGATTACTAACAAAGCCAATGAGCATTCTAATGCTCATTCATATTTTTTACTTGTTCTCCAATACCCTCATTCAGATTTACTTCTAACTTGGTGGCAATGTACCTTCGGTGGGTTTCTACTAGGTTTGTTCAAATGGTCATGCTTCAATGATTTTTTTATTTCAAATGAATTTTTTTGTTCTTTTTTTTAGACAAATATTACAAAATCTTTGTCTCCGAAACTGCTTACCCAATTATTGCTCTGATATCACACAGGGAGACACCTAGGGACTCCATGTTCCTAATTTGTTCACCAGGTGGCCCTGCAATTTTTTTTCTATTTTTTTTTTATGAATTGTTTTTTTTTGAGTAATAAATATTGTCGACTTCTTCGCCAGAACCGTCACTCAGATTAAGCCTAAACGTGGTAGATATGTTCTTTGTGGAAGGGTTAAACAATGTCGTTCACTATGTGGGAATGCTGTGGATTCCAGATGTTTAACGATATTTTTTTCAATTCAGCTACTTTTTGGTAAATGCACCTTTCCTATTGATTACCATGTATGTCAATGGGCATTTTAATGCTAATTAACATGTTCGACTTCTTCTTCAATGGCGTCATCCAGATTTACTTCAGACTTGGTATGGATGTACGTTTGGTGGGTGTCTACCAGGTTTGTTCCAATGGTTATGTTCCAATGAATTTTGGATTTTTCATGATTTTTTTTTTTTTTCGAAAATCTTTACAAAAGTTTTAATAGGAAAGTTTAGCATGGGAATTTCCTGTTATGGTTATAACATAAATACTTTTGTCCAGATTTACTTCAAACTTGGTGGGTATGTGCCTTGGGTGTATCTCTACCAAGTTTGTCCAATGGTCAAACCCTATTGATTTTTGGATTTTGCATGAATTGTTTTTTTTTTTTTTTTTTGTTCTTTTTTTTTGGGGGGGGGGGGCAAATCTTTAAAACTCTTCTCCTCTGAAACTGCTCACCCAATTGCTTTGATAATGATAATTGGAAAGTCGATGTCCCGCTTTCCCTTTTTGAGTCCACTCAGCAGCCGTTCGGAGGTGGCGCCGAGGAATGCCAGCACTGTTGTTTCGATGGGCCGTGGAAACGGGCAGACACGATCGGAACAAATGCTGACATTCCGACAGCAGCAGTGGCCAGCAAGACAGCGACAGCCCCGACAAGATGGGAGATGGAGCCACGCGACATCGGTGGCTACGACGATGCTGAGACGTCCCAGATTTCTGTCCTCATCAGGAATTGCACCTTCGGCATTCCGGAGCCCTTGGAAGAGTCGTCGTTGAAAGACCCCAACCCAGACACGACTACGTTAAAATCCCACCCTGTGCCTTTCCAACAAGTTGACGCCGCTTCCAATCCAGGCTAAGAAAAACTGGTAGACAACTAACCAAATTATATGGGGTAAGAATATGTATTTCGGTAAAGTGTAAAATATGAGTTTATGAATCACGCTATTCAATTCCAAACTAATTTATTAGGCCCCTATCTTTTATAGTCCTACCAATTTGTTCATATTCTCGTAAACTGTCCAGGAAGAGGCCTAAATACTCCGTATTTATATTTCACGGAAAATGTATATATAATCATAATATAACATAGACTTATTACAATATTTGTATTAAAATTGTAAATGTGACCGGAAAACAGTACACGATGACAATTGCGCATGCAGAGCTGTCACATTTACGTTATCAAGCCTGCTTGTGTAACAACCTATGAGTCTCAATGTGTAATGAAATGAAATTTTAAAATCCTGCAATGACGTCCTGTTACTTTTGCTGTGAGGTGAAGAAGCTCCATGTACCTGATTGATATAACTTATATGTCTATTTTATATATACATATTGCATGAGTTGCCATATACTATTGCAGATCAAAAGTCCTCAGGAGGGGTGTACGTCACCTTGTCGCATTGAAGTTCGCCGCACTGTAATCCGGTTGTTTTTCAAGTTCGTCTTTGTTGTCACTTCGGCGATATCCACTAAGAACGTCTGGGCAATTCGTCTCATAAATACATGGTTGTATACACCTTTGTTGCAGTGTCATGTCGGTGTTCTTAATTTGAACACATTGCTTTAATCAGGATTACCTAATTGCGCATCGGAATATACTAAACTAGAGACTCCCCTGACATGGAAAGACCGGAACAATATACACAAGACACACAGGACAAAAAAAAAAAAAAACACAAAAAAAACAAACAAAAAAAAAAAAAAAAACAACAAAAAACCGAAAACATACACTTTACGAAAAAGAAAGAACCTTTAGGAAAAAGACTTAATCATTCCAATGGATAGGCCCAATATATGCACCGTACCATCAATATATATATATATATATATATATATATATATATATATATGTATATATATATATATATATATATATATATATATATATATATATATATATATATATGTATATATATGTATATATACATATATATATGAAGTGTAGCATTACGTTACCAGTAGGGTACAGGCAGAGGGAGAGAGAGAAAAAAGGGGGTGGGGTGGGGAGGGGGCGGGAGGTCATACAGGAATAATTGCATGTTGTAATGTTTATAGCATGGTAATACTCGGCAAAATGAATCATACTTGGCTTCCGAATTAATATTATTGTTTTCATTGAGTGATCGTGATGTTTCTTTCAATCATCCATAAAGTGTTACTTCTCTGGCTCTTGGCCCTTCATGGTCCTCTAGAATTATAGTAATTTGGTGCCACAGCAACAGTACTGTACTTTAATAACAGGTAAATTTTTCTCTGGGCCCTGTTAGTTAATAAGAGTACAAGATCGTATTTGAATGTAAGATGCCTAACAATAAATATACAGGTCATACAGGTTTCCCTTGTAAAGTCTCACATGCTTCAGAACTATGTTGGAATTCTAGGGGATAAGTTCACAAACTGACATAGAGCATGCACATTTACATTCTAAATACTCATATGGTTCAGAATCATATTGGAATTCCAAACTAGTTCCTAGATTTTGGAACCTTTCATGGACATAACACATTATATCTGTAAATTTTCATTTTCGGACTCAGAACCATGTTGGAATGAGGAACAGATGTATTTACTTCGTAAATTTTCATACCTATGGTTCAGAACCATGCTGGAATTCCAAATTAGTCCCTAGAATTACGAGCCTTTCATGGACCATACCATTATAATTATAAATTCGCATAGGGGTCAGAACAATTTTGGAACTATCATATGGTTCAGAACCATGTTAGAATTTCAAATTAGTTCAAAGACTTACGGACCCGCATAGAGTATATACAATTACTTTTTTTATTCTCATACGGGCCAGAACCATGTTGGAATTCAAATTTAGTTAAAAGACTTATAAACCGGCAAAGGCCATATACAGTTAATATGTAAATTCTCGTATGGGTCAGAACACCGTTGGAATTCTCATATGGTTCAGAACTATTTTTTAGAGTTCCAAATTAGTTACTTTAAGTTTCCTAAGACTTGTACACCTGCAAGGGTCATATACAATTCCATTGTTCAGAACTATGTTGGAATTCCAAATTAGTCCAAAGATCTATAAACCTGCACACACCATATACAATTTTTTGGTAAATTCTTATGTGGTTCAGAATCATGTTGGAATTCCAAATTAGTTATTTTAAGTTTCCTAAGACTTGTACACCTGCAAAGGTCATATACAATTCCATTGTGCAGAACCATGTTGGAATTCCAAATTAGTCCAAAGATCTATAAACCTGCACACACCATATACAATTTTTTGGTAAATTCTTATGTGGTTCAGAATCATGTTGGAATTCCAAATTAGTTCTTAGATTTATGAGCCTTTCATGGGCTTTACACATTATTACTGGAAATTCTCAGATGAGTCAAAACCATGTTGGAATTTTCACATGGTTCAGATTCATGTTTTTTTTTTCTCTAATTTCTTGTCAATGGTGTTATCCTATTATACTGCAATAGTTAACTACCAAACGTGACTCCAATGAGGACATATTTCTTTTTCTCTCTCTCTCTCTCTCTCTCTCACACACACACACACACACACACACACACACACACACACACACACACACACACATATATATATATATATATATAACATGTGGCAGGACAAATCTGGACTATGAACTCAGTCCGGATCTGTCCAGTAATATAACTCAATAACTATTCACAAGTATTGTCTAACATCTATCATGTAAACATCTCTGGTCCTTACCATCTTATAAATATAAGAAAAAAAATCCAATAATCTATATTTTTTCAGATACCGAAAAAACCATCCCATTGGATCCCACGGGATCCTACTGGATATCCCATAGGATGACCTTGTATCCCATTGGATCCCATGGGATCCAATTGGATCACCAGCTTCTGGTCCATCCCATTGGATTATATTTTACACCTACAAATGCAATTAAAAGTCATAAGCCATTCACATTCCCTTCATACATCATAAGTCACGGGTTATTGTCTGTGGTGCCAATTTTGTGCAAAAGTTTAGATGACCATAATTCAGACACTAGATTTGATAACAGAGATTGTTTTGATATTCAAATCTAGTATGATTTCAGTTTGATACCAGTTTGCCTTCAGGTGCTTCCAAATGTTTTTATGGATTTTGTTATTTTCAAAGAAAACACCATCCTTCTTTGTTTGTACATATTCAGTCTCATTCCTTAGGACTGTCCCATTGGATTGTCCCACTGGACCATCCCATTGGATGCAGTGCAGAAATTGCACAAGTGTCAAACTTAGTATAAGTATCAAATCATGTAGTGAACAATAACAAATATACAATCAAACTATTTAAAATAAGTGGTTTTTTTAAGAAAACACCCATATTTTGTTCATTAGTCGATATTCATCTCCATCCTACAGGACCATCCCATTGGATGCAGTGCAGAAATTGCACAAGTGTCAAACATGGTATAAGTATCAAATCATATAGTTAATAATAAATATACAATCAAACATTTAAGTGCGTTTTTTTTCCTAAAAAAACACCCACATTTTGTTCACTTGTCAATATTCATCTCCATCCTACAGGACCAACCCATTGGACTGTCCCATTGGATGCATTGCAGAAAGTGCACAAACATCTTTTACAAGTATCAAGCCAAGTGATTCACTACTATTCCAAATATAATAATGAGTTTTTGTTTTGTTATTTTTTAAGAAAATCCATATTTTGTTCATTTGTCAATATTCATCTCCATCCTACAGGACCATCCCATTGGACGGTCCCATTGGATGCAATGCAGAAAGTGCATAAATACCTTTTACAAGTATCAGCCAAGTGATTCACTACTATTCCAAATATAATAATAATGAGTTTTTGTTTTGTTATTTTTTAAGAGAACTCCATATTTTGTTCATTTGTCAATATTCATCTCCATCCTACAGGACCATCCCATTGGACGGTCCCATTGGATGCAATGCAGAAAGTGCATAACTACCTTTTACAAGTATCAGCCAAATGATTCACTACTATGTATTCCAAATACTATGAGTTTTTGTTTTGTTATTTTTTAAGAAAACACCACTATTATTTTGTTCATTTGTCAATATTCATCTCCATCCTACAGGACCATCCCATTGGACGGTCCCATTGGATGCAATGCAGAAAGTGCATAAATACCTTTTACAAGTATCAAGCCAAGTGATTCACTACTATGTATTCCAAATACAATGAGTTTTTGTTTTGTTATTTTTTAAGAAAACACCTTATTTTGTTCACTAGTCAATATTTAACTCCATCCTACATTGGATGAAAGGCACTTACTTCTTTTTCAGGCATCAATCTGAACAGTTCACTGCTAAAACTATATGTATTCAAATAATTCTAATTCCTAATGGGAGCATGTTGTGTCATTTTCAAAGAATCACCAGGATCTTTGATTATTTTTGTAAATACTGAACTTCATCCAATATAACCATCCCATTGGATGAAATTTATACACACTTAACACTGGCATAATCAATTCAGATATTCCAACAAATACAACTCTTGGTCTAGGCTGGCTCCTGGCAGTCGCGTAGGTGGTGTGATCTTGTGTGACCCAACAATCAACTGCATGCCAACCAGCAAGATGGGTGTGTATATGCTCTTTTCACTGTGTTCTGCATTTTAATGCCAAAACTTAGCGTTATGCTGGACTCAGCTACAAGAAATGAAACCACCATCATGATCCTACTGGCATACACTATCCATCTTTTCATTTTTAATTGCTGAGTGCGGCGCAAGGAGTTTTAATGCATGCAAATTGGCCAACTTTGCATCATTTTGTGCAGAAAAATCACAAAAAACTTGGCTTTTTATTGGCTGATTTCAATGAAAAACACATCGATGGACCTGCACGGTTCTGATTCAAATGATGAGACTGGTTGTGCACGCATAAATCCCCCGTTTTTGAACTTGGTACATTAGGACACCAGATGTAAGTGACCAGATACAAGCGAAAGTGGAACCATAGATGGAACAACAAAGGGATGATACTGAACACGCTTTGTAGTTGTCATGCCCAGTTGGCCATAAAATGAAGTAGCACTCCCATTGGTAGTCCATCTATAGCACATCCCTGGTCAAACCCTAAAAAGTCCCCGCATAACAGCTAGGGTCTTCATTTAAGGAACTTTCCTTAAATTTAAAATGGCCTATCATTTAAAAATAAGGAAAGTTTCTTAAAATCACTTTCTGTAGACTTAAGGAACTTTCCTTATACTGGTCTACAATTGAAGAATAAGGAAAGTTCCTTTAAATGGCTAAATCCGATTCTGTGTAGATTTCAGAAAGATGTATAGATTTAAGGAACTTTCCCTAAAATGGTCCTCAATTAGAAAATAAGGAAAGTGCCTTTAAATCACAGGAATCACATTCTGAAAATTTCCTTAAACTGGTCTATGGTTGAAAATTGTGGATGTTTCTTTAAATGGATAAATCATTATCCTGAAGATTTACAGACATTTCCTTTAAATGGTCTATGATTAGAAAATAAGGTGAGTTCCTTAAAATATAGAAAACACATTCTGATGAATAATTAGAGAACTTTCCTTAAACTGGCCTATCATTCTAAAATAAGGAAAGTTCCTTAAATATGTTAAAGTGACAAAATCACATATTAAAGATTTAAGGATTTTCCCTTAAATTGGTCTTGGGTTGAAAAATTATGGAAAGTTCCTGAAAGCGATCAAATAACATCCTGTTGTTTTAAGGAACTTTCCTAATTTATTTCTGCTTTTCTGCATCTAAACCATACAGTTCAGCTATTAATGACAGGCAAAAATTGAAAATAGACCTATTCTCAAAACAAAATTCAGGGTAAAAAAGGTACACATCCTGGGAAAAAAAACTTTCCATTTTGGAAAGTTTTATTTTTCTATATTACTAAATATCTACAGGTATGTTACATATGTGTACGTGTGTGACCTTGAAAAATTGGGTCAAGGTCAATTATGCTTGCACACAAAGCAAGCCTTATAGTGGTGTACTATCATATGCAGTTTGAAAGTCCAGTCTCAAAAGCCTCTGAAGTTACAGTGGTAAAAAAAAAATCAATGAATAGGTCACTGTGACCCAGATACTTGACCTAGTGACCTACTTTTGATTCATGACAAATTTTTTGGTTATGATACATGTGTGTATAAAATTTCATATAACTGACTTAAATACTTCCTTACGTTTACCAATTCCACCATTGTGCACTTGACCTTTACCTCAAAAAGTAGGTCAAATATAGAGCTATGACGTTGATTTCCAATAGGCTTCTAGATCACTCTATGAAGCTTCTTGTGTGTAAGCTTCAGATTGCTAGATGCAGGCTTTCAATAGTTAGATTGGTAATGTCGCTCAGCACATGTGACCTTGAGAATTTGGTCAAGGTCAACTATGTTTGTTGCACACAAAGAAGGCCATATAGGAGTGTAATATCATGTGCAATTTGAAAGTCCCGTCTAAAAAATTTCTGAAGTTATGGTGGTAAAACCATGGGACAGACGAACAGACGGCGTTCCCCTCTTGAATCCCAAAACATTCCCCTCTTGAATCCCTCCAAGTATATACAACTTTACATGTGTAGGTAGGATCAGATCTGTGGTTAAAATTTACTGATCATTGTAAACACCTAAGTTTTAAAAGTAATGTTGATAGTTACATTAACCTTAGGGAGGGGGCGGGGAGGGGGGCATACCCATATTTTAGGATGAGTAGGCTCCACTGAGGTTATAAAACCCAGACCCAATGGGAACTGAATCAATGTTATTAACAAGGGTCTTTGGGAGCTGGTATTTATAAAGTTAGTTTGTTGGCCACTTCCATTTGGTGGGGGGGGGGAGCAATTACTCAGACCCATTACAATATACAGTTGACTATTAAAAATGGGGCATTTAGGACCAAGAGTTTGAAAACTGGGGTGTTTGACAGTGATAAATGCTAACAAAACAGGCAGTCTTTCCCTGCAAAGCTTCTCCCTAATGTTTAGTAATGGGAGTACACTCCCCACCCATACTCCCAGCTGAGGTAAATTGAGCATGATAATATTACTGTGGCTCTCTGCTTATGCCCTGCGGTCCTGTGTGACACAGGTGGCCTAGGAAAAAATAAAAGGAAAGAAAAGAAAAATAGATGAGGTGGAGGAAACCATGGTTATCCTAACAGCTTGTGCTGCCATGTTTTCCAGGACCACAGCCAAGGCAAAGGGTCCACCACACACTTTCTCACAGCTGTGGTGGGCCCCTGGTCCTGGATATATCCCCAACACTCATTGCTTGTAGTCCCCAGCCCCACCCCCACCCCCACCCCCACAAAAAAAAAAGGAAAAAAGAAAAAAACAACTCTCATACACCCTATCCCTGCCTCTAAGGCTCAGGCATTTCCCATGGAAGACCCCATGGGAGCCCTTATAAGGGCTACCACCATTCCCGCTCCTCCCTGCACTCTCTAATTCTAATTTACCCCGTCGCTATTATGCCCTATCAGTTCATTTTCTTTTCTCCCAGCACCGTACCAGGTAGCTACTCTTGTAGCTAGCTGCCCAATTACAAAAAATGTTTATTTGAAAGAGATGATGCTGATAACATTTGATACAGCTTGTGAGGAGAGAGATCACATTTCGCCTTGCCACCATCAATGCATGCATAAAGCTGTGCCTACTTTGTCTTTGGGCCAGGAAGGTCAAAATCACACTGAGCCAGTGTGCACAGTGCGGGCAGTCTCTGTGTTTAGACCAAGCAGACTAGAGCTTCATGGACCTCACTGATCTAAGTAGTATCCCATGCAGAAGTTTAGCCCATCAAAACAGACCTATGTTATGGACAAAATATATATATGTATATATATATATATATATATATATATATATACATATATATATATAGAGTGCGTTTTATCTTTTGTATTGTTTTGGGGTTGTTTTTGTTTTTTTGGTTTTGTTTTTTGTTTTTTGTTTTTTTTTGTTTTTCTTTGGTTTGTTTTTGTTTTGGGTTTTTTTGTCAGTTTTTTTGTTTTTGTTTTGTTTTATTTTTTAGTTTGTTTTTTTTTTCTGTTTTTTTTTTTTTTTTTTTTTTTTTTCTGTTTGTTTTGTCAAGGATACAATGTGAGCTCCAATAAAGTTTCCAAATCAAATTTCTTTGGATACAGTAAATGTCGAATAGTATTGCTAATTTTTTTTACAGAAGTTACATGCTTTGAAATAAGTTTGAAATGCTGTAAAACGTTCTTTAAATTTGTATTTTTGACATATCACTGTACTTTTAATTTCCCTATTTTGCAAACAATTTCTATTCAAATAATTTTATTATACTGTTTAACTGTGTTTTTTCTTTCATGGTTTTGAGCCATCAGCTAAAGATGAAAATAAAAGAACAGTGAAATGAAAGCAATTTACAGTAGTCATTGCCACTTTGGCACTAATAAAATAGGCAAAACATTTCTGTTCCTTTCAAACTTAATGAGTGTGATATTTGAAAGGTTAATCGGGTTTGTAAAGTTCAGCTTTTGTGATCCACATTGTAAAATAATGTGGGGCTGATATGGAATGAGTTTACAAATACATGTATGTATGACTTCAAGATCATAGTATTCAATCTCTCTCTAGGCCCACATAGAGGGAGAACACACATTATTTAACTGTTTAGTCTTTTACTTGATTAAATACCAGTAGACATCAAACACAGCCAGTGATGACTGATAATGATGGACATTCTGGTACAGTGGAACCTGCTATTTAAGACCACCCATAATGCCAGACAAAAGTGATCACATATGACAGGTGGTCTTTCACTGCAGGTAAGTTAGTAAGGAAATTAAAGGACAGTGTCTTGAAAGGGCAGTCTTAAAATTTAGTGTGGTCTTTTACGAGAGGTGGTCTTAAGAGCAGGTACCACTGTATTATCAAAGCCACCAAAAGCATGCTCAATTCCATGCATTCCTTATTGTGAAGTATGATATGTGCCTGAATGTCACGTGACAATCAAAATATAACAGGCAAATGCTCTAAAGACCCTCTCGACATCAATTTGATAACACCAGGTGATCTTGAAAATAGTTCAAGGTCAATGAAAGCTGAGCTCAACCAAGCATCTGGTGACATGCTTCCACTGTCCACTGCATGAATTTCATAGTGGTTGCTCAATTTTTCAAAAAATTTGGTTGGTATTAAAGGATAACAGCCTTGTCTATGTATATTGTAGTAAAAGGTTTATTCAATTTCTTCACATTCAGAGTATACATGTAGGCCTACTTTCAAGAGGAAGGGGGGTACCCCCCCCCTTTGTTTTTGTTTTTTGCAATGTGCACTTGCATATTCAATCCCTTTACAATGGCCCATATAGGCAAGAACGTGGCCAGAATCTATAGTTTAACACTATAATTTTATAAAAAGAAAAGTCCAAAATCTATATTTAAAATATATTGAAAAAGAAATTGGGAATGCAGGAGTTTCAGTGTAAAATTCAGTTTTGATATTTAATGAGTTGCACTAGATTGCATCATTTGAGGTCCACTAATAAAAAATGATAACAATTGTGAATGCCCCCATACAGGAATATTGTATAAAACCAACATATAGGGTTATTTCAGGTCTGATGGGGTGGATTCCATATGCTAGTTCAAGGCTGATTCTTTACAAATCCCCAGTAGCTTTCTGTGGTTTACTGATCAATTAGGATTATGGGTACTGAATTGGCACCAGTAGGATAAAATGTGATGGACACAACACAAAGGGTTCAGATCAGGTTTCCTCACCCTGCCTAAGGAAATGCATGTTAACCTACACATACACTCAGGGTCATGGGCCAGACCAATCCTTTCCTCCAGGTCAGTCCAAACAAACAGCTTATGCTCATTGACAAAGGGGGTAAGGGGGATTTCAGTGTACTAGTACAGAATATAATTTTGCTCCATTACATAGTAAAGAAAAGATAGATATTCTAAAATGATGGATAGTGCAAAGTAAGGAAAATATGAGGCCTTCCAGTATGCTGCTGCAAAAAATAAAATGCCCCTGGTTGGCCAGTACAGAAATGCCTGATCCCCCTCTTTCTGATTTAACAGTGACATATGCCAGATCTGTCTGCCCACAAAGCATGTGCTTGTTTGCATGGGGAGAATTCATAACTACATGTACACATCATGTGTGATAAATGTTAATAAATTACAAATGACAAATCTAATTCTTTTTCCTCCACTTGTTTCTTTCAGTGCAACCCCCAAACTTCCAACTATTTTTTGCCACACTGAATGTGTGTGTCAGTCCATCAACATAACCTCCTTTATGTGAACGTTTTTTATTATTATTATTTTTTTGGAAATCAACAGTATGCATTATAACTTAATCAATGCTCAAATTTGGCCATAGCATTTATGTAAATCTTGGATTTGTCGCTGTTAAATCAGCTGGAGCCCTGGAGGAAAGAACACAGATACAGGAGACCATCGGTCAGTTACAGTTAGCTGGGGAAGGGAGACCTGTAATTGAGACTCAATTTTGCATTGTGCACAGATGCCAACTAGGAAAAAAATGTGCTTCTCAGTGAATCTGTTTGGCTCTATAGCAGCCTTGACTGGACAGTGTAATACTTGTTGGGCATAGCAGTTGTTTGACGAGTGCCAACATCAGAAATTTTACCCAGTCTGGGAAGCTGCTACTGAGGCAGCAAATCTGTCTGTGCACTTTTAAAATTTGCACAAATCAAAATGCTACAACTTTGGTTAATTGGATAGGCATACAGCACAATCCAATGAACTGAACCTAGGATGGAACCTCTACCTATTATAATGTTGACTATATTCAACATTTATGTTGGTCAAGTGTCCCTTATTAGCATTAATTGAAATTCTACAACTTTAGTTTTTAGCTCTGCTGACTAAAGGTGGCAAAGCTTATGCGGTCACTCATTTCTGGTTGGCAGTCATTCTGTCGTTCCATCTGTAGACAATTTGCTTGCCAACACGATAGCATGAACAATTTTAAAGTTAGCCTCTTGAAATTTTTTGGACATGCTCTACGAGTGACAGTCTAGATTATTTGCATTATTGGTGATGCCATCTACAGGATTACGTAATATACAGGCCAAAAAGTGAAAAAATTGAAAACACTCCAGAGTCCTTGATTTGTGATGGATCTTTATAAAATTTGGTGGAAGCATTTGGGACGCTTATATGTGGAATCTGAACAGTACTGTTGGCGCTACGTACAGGTGAACGGAAAATAATGAGCCAATATGTGCTCAGAGCTATCATGAGAAATAATCAAGCAAACTTAATCAAATGTCACAGCATATCTGTTTCATGTCTGAAAGTATATTACATAATATGGGTGACCTTAGCCCACTTTCTCAAGGTCACTGATGGAATAAATTTCAGGAGATGATATTCTTGTGATGGTCATTCTATCTTTACATGTGAACAAATAGGCATTTTACCATTATAGGCGTATTATAGAGAAGCGCGTTTATAAAAAGTGGAGTGCTGGTGGTTCTACCGATGGTTTTCAATGGAACTAACATCATAGGTGTAAAATAACCACAGTAAATTCAGTATTATGATCATAAATAAAGATGGAGCTTTGAAACTTACACCAACTATGTATTTGGTCAGTAATCAACCTTTATGAAAATTTGGATGCCCTTGATCCAGTTTTTGGTCAAAATACAAATTACAGATGTCATTGATAATTAAGTACAAAATATTGATATAAGTGAGCTAGGGTTACTAAATTGATACAAAATATGCAATTTACATGAGTCTTTTATAATCCATAAATCACCTTTAACCTGCTTGTTTAAAGGTCACTGATTGATACAACAACCCACAAAATACAGATATACCACAAACGAACTACAAAAAAAGATTAAAACATTCATAAATATTCTCCTAACTTTTCTAGTTAAATAAAAAGATATGTATACATACATTATCCGATTTATCCTTTTGTCTGTTAATATTCATTACAAACATATTATACCGTGATAAACCTTCCAATAACATCATGCAAATTAAAGCCACCTATATAATTGACCTTTGCATTTTCTCAAGTTCAGAAGCCAATTGAGGACACAACTTCGAAATGAAAATGAAGGTGCAATATATAGCCATGGTGCTAGCTGAGCATTAGGTCCATGGGCCTCTTGTTGGTTCCTAGGATGTGTGTACAACACAAACATACAAGTTGGAAGTTGCAATTTCACCTCTACCTGTAACAGTATTCAAGATATCCAACATTTAATTTATTCAAGTGTCCCAAATTAATATTAATTAAAATTCTACAAGTTGTGTATGCTGCTCATGTGATACATGTATAAAAAAACAGGGGGGGGGGAAGGCTCTTCTCCTTTTTATGGTTCTGAGTGATCACCTTCTTGTCATAGGCTCAATTTGAAATGTGAGCACTTGGAAGATGGAGGAAGGCTTTAAAACTGTATTACCAGTTTGCTAATGCTTTTTTTAAAAAAGAAATTGGACAGTTTCATCAAAAACTCAAAATTTTGCAGGGTCTTATCTCCATGCATGGCATAAAAATTGCCATTTTATATGGAATATCTAGATGTTTAGAATTGTGAAAATTCAGGGCATTCAAAATGTCAAACCTTGAATATCTCAAAACCATAGTTGTATGCAGATTGAGATAGGTTCCTTGACCAAGCCATGTCTGAGTGCAAACCCAGATATTTTTTTTTTATAAAAAATGTTTTTCTTTCTTTCAATGTGCATGTAAAGGTTTGTGACACTTGCCAATATAATGGCCAGTAACTGAAAGTAGTAGCATTTTTAAATTATGCTAATTAGGGGCACTGAAAAAAAATTAAAAGTTGAATATCTCCAAGACTATTGCAGATATAAATGCCTTTCCAACTTCAGTTTGTAAGTTTGCGGCAAAGCCAAATTCAACGAACCATGAACCAAAGTCATAGGACTTTGATTTATGCAAATAGGGTAAATATGCAAAATGTAAATCTTGAATAGCTTCAAAACTATTATAGACAGAGGTGTCATTCCAACTTCCATTTATAGGTTTGTGACATATCCGCATCATACTGAAACATGAACCAAAGTTGTAGAATTTTAATTTATGCAAATTAGGTGAATACACAAAATTTAAATTGAATAGCTTCAAAGCTGTTATATCTAGAGGTGCCATTTCAACTTTACTATATAGATTTGTGACATAGATGCATCCAATGAACCATGAACCAAACTTGGAGGATTTTAATTTATACAAACAAAGTGAATATACAAACCTAAATTTTGAATTACGTCAAAATATTATACATAGAGGTACCATTCCAACTTCAATTTGCAGATTTGTGACATAACCACATCCAGTAAACCATGAACCAGAGTTGTAGGCTTTTAATTTATTCAAATTAGGCAAATACACAAAATCAAGATCATGAATAGATTCAAAACTATTACAGACAGTAGTGTCATTAAAAATTCAGTTCATAAGTTTTTGACATGGCCACATCCAATGGGCCAAGAACCAATGTTATAGCATTTTAATCTATGCAAGTTATTCTAAAAAACAAAGTTTAAATTATGTTGAACAATGGCAAAGTCTAGCATTTCAAATTGTTTTCATTTTGAAGGCACCAATACAGATTTGCTGTCACGCAAGTCCTCTTTTCTAGTTCATTTTTGCTGCATTATTTTCAAGCTTGGAGTTCACCAAGGCTGCCAAGCATTGTTGCACTACTAGCCGTAATTCAATGAAGACAATAAAGCGTGCTGGCTAAGCATGCTACAAATAATAATAATAATAATAATAATAATAATAATAATAATAATAATAATAATAATAATAATAATAATAATAATAATAATAATAATAATAATAATAATAATAATAATAAAAAGCTGGCATAAAAAATGCACTTGGGATTACCTTAAAAATTTATAAGCTAGATTAATTCAAGTACATGAAAAGTGCTTGCATTTTATTAGCATATTTGTTGTATCTGTATCATAAACATAATACATTTTGCCAGAGAGCCCACTGTACAGCAAACCCATCTCTGGTAAAACACTAGCACCCATGTCAACTTTGGAAATGCCCAATCTGGTCTATGTATTCTGACCATCCGCAGGGTCCCTGCAAGGCAGGATATATTTAGCCAGAGAGACAGGTGTAATAAGATCCAAAATGTAGGGCATAGCTGTTTTCTTAATGTTCTGTCCTGCCCACATAATTAAAGCTTGCTGGCAACAATTATCATCTCAGTACCCATGACAGGCCCAATTATCTACTTGACTGATAAGACCACCAGTGCAGCAACCAGTGGTCCATGCTATGAACCCCTGCCATTATATGGGTGTATTTGAAATTTGAAGTCACAAATTTGTTGCAAGAAAGTTTATACTTACATCCATGGTAGGTGCATTTATGAAACTGATAATGGGAATGGGGGTTCTTCTCTGCTGAGTTATTGGTACACCATTTTATTTTGTTGTGTCCCCCCAATTCCAGTATGGTAAATCCATACAGTGGTTCCTTCTCTTGAGAGACCACTCAAATGAAAGGCAACCTGTCTTGAAAGACCACTTTGCTCAGTACTTTTCATATCATTTATACCTCTCATGAAAGACCACTGTCTGGAGAGACCACAATTTGGTCATCCCCAAAGGTTGTCTTTGGAGATAGTTTTTCACTGTACTGCTACATAGGTGTCAACCCTTGGAGAAATCTCACCTTGAGGATTGACTGAGGCAGGGTGTGGGAGGGGGAACCCCCCAGGGCCTCCCCTCAGAAAATTTTGTTTTTTTAGGTTCAAAATGGTGCAATCTGGCAGCATCTGGGCATAACCGAGTAGCAAGGGGCATCATGGCATCACGGTTATCATGTTATTTTATGACTTTCGGATCGGGAAGGTCATCGGAAGCCAAGATTTTTTTGAAAATCTTTTAATTCGCTTGATTTTTACCTTTTTTTTTTACATCGATATTTTCTGTTGAACAGGAGACGAATGTGAGATTTGAAGTGGCCGTAAGGCAAGTCCTCAAACCGTGACTCCCGTCAGACTCACGGTCAAAACGTGAGAGTTGACACCTATATATGCTGCTACCAGCATATTAAGTAAATGAGATGTCTTGTTGTAAGACCGCCAAAACTCCTAAATATAATTTGCATTCTATCAGGACATTGATTTCCCAGTGATCTCGAGAAGCTACTAAAATGTAGGCTAGACTCAATCTTAAGAGAGGACTGTTTATGATGTTACCAGCAACTTTAAAATAAATGCTGATCCAAAAAAAAAATGTTCTAAATAGTGGTCAGTACAAAATACAAAAAAATAAGAGGGTTTCCAGCAGTACTGCAATACCCTTTAATACCCTCCGCCCCTTTTCCAGGATAGTAATATTGAGAGAGCAGTACCTGTCACCAAAGACCAGGCTTGTGAAGGCGTTTCACTTGAGACCACAAGTAATGATGCCCAAACATGGAGCGAGTTTTCTTGAATTTATTCCAGCATACGTAACTTGCATGCACGAAAAAGAGGAGGGTGCCACGTCCAGGCCCGTGCCAAAGCCACAGCCATAAGCCTAGCGATGGCCGATGTCTCATTGCCCAGGATATAGATAACTTGCCTACAAGGGTAAAGGTCTCTGACACGCTGTACCCAGCGAAGTGACCCAAGCTATCGAATGTCCTAATGTCTGCATTACACATATGCACTGTGTAACACTGAGAGCGTACACAAGGTAAAATGTGGTATTATGAGAGGAACATGTACAAGTAACTACCCCCCCCCCTTTCCAAAAATAAGTGACGTCTGTGAAAAAGTGGTTTTAAATGACCAGCGGTCTCTCATCGGGGTGGCAACAGGTACTAATGTACTCAATGTAAATTATACAATATTATTCAATCAAAATAAAACATTTTTCATGTTATTGTCCAGTTGGATATTCAATTGGAAAATCCCATTGGTCAAGCCAATTGAACTGTACAGCTGGACCAAACAGAAGTACATTTTGATAAACTCTCCACAAAAAAGACTCTTAAATGAAGATTTTTATAGGTGCATGAATGTGTTGATACAGAACACATGTTAACTAGAAAAGAAGATTTGCTTCAAAGCATATCTGTCTGTGTGCCTTCAAAAGTTGTAAATATTGAATGTTACAACTTTTATCCTTTCGTACTTCACATTACATTAAGCTTTAATATGGCTTCAATGCAAATTTCAAAGTCCAAATGACCTTGACCTTTGACCTTCACAGGTCACATGTAAATTGCGCAGTGTTACAATAGCCACAATTTAAGCTCAACATGAACCAAATTTGGAAAATTGATCAACTTATGGCAAGATGAAACTTTCAAAGGGCCAAATGATCTTGACCTTTGCCCTTTTGAGGTTACTTGTTCTTATAAAAATGTGCAGTGTTGCAATACCTACAATTTGAGTCCAACATCATTAGAATTGGATGGAAATTGGCCAAGTTATGACTGGATGAAACTTTCAAAGGTACTAATGAAATTGACCTTTGACCTTTAGAGGTCACATGTAAATTTCAAAAATGTGCAGGGTTACAATAACTACAATTTGAGCCCAACATGATAAAATTTGGATAAAAATTTACCAAGTTATGGCTAGAAAAAATCCACCATTGAAAGTGGCCTTTGACCTTGAAATGACTTTTGGCCTTGAGATGACCTCTACCTGAAGTGTACCTTGACCTCAAAAATGACATTTTGGCCTAAATTGACCCTTTGACCTTGACATGACCTTGACATTTGATATGACCTTGACTCTGATATCAAACTATATACGTGGAACCACATCTACTATAGTATATAAGATAGTGAAGATTTAAAACTTTCATTAGCCCCCATTTGCGTAATTTTGTAAAGCATGACATGTCAGAATAGAAAAGCCAGACTTTATCTATAGAAGTATAATTGGGCCAAGTTTGGAGTTTCTACAAGTAATAATTTTCAAATGAAATGTCGGACAAATTTGCCTGGAAAGAAAGAAAGAAAGAAAGAAAGAAAGAAAGAAAGAAAGAAAGAAAGAAAGAAAGAAGAGAAGAGAAGAGACGAGAAGAGAAGAGAAGAGAAGAGAAGAAGAAAAGAAAAGAAAAGAAAAGAAAGAAAAGAAAAGAAAAGAAAAGAAAAGAAAAGAAAAGAAAAGAAAAGAAAAGAAAAGAAATGAAAAGAAAATGTGCAGTGTTACAGTAGCTACAATTTGTGTCCAACATGATCAAAATTGGATGATAATTGACCGAGTTATAGCCACATGAATATATCAAATGTCAAAATGACGTTGACCTTTGAACTCTAGAGGTCACATGTAAATTTTTACAAAAAAAGTGCAGTGTTACAGTAGCTACAATTTGTGACCAACATGATCAAAATTGGATGGAAATTGACTGAGTTATGGCCACATGAATATTTCAAACGTACAAATGACCTTGACCTTTGACCTTTAGAGGTCACATGTAAATTACAAAAATGTGCTGTGTTACAATATCTACAATTTGGGTCCAACATCATCAAAATGTTATTGTCCAGTTGGATATTCAATTGGAAAACCCCATTGGTCAAGCCAATTGAACTTTACAGTTGGACTAAACAAAAGTACATTTTGATGAACTCTCCACAAAATAGACTCTGACATGATTTTTATATGTGATGAATGTGTTGATACAGAACACATGTTAATAAATTAAGTGACATGCAGAAACTCTGACAAGATGGTCCAATGGGGTGGTCCAGTTGGATGAAGGTGAATATATATACATGTACAAGAAAAGTTTTAAACTCTGATGTTTTCTTCTAAAATAACATGAAAACATTTGGAATCATTCACATTTTCTTACATTGAACAACATTTTCTTACATTGAAAAATTGATACCTGTGACCTGTGTTAGGTGTGTACAAATTTCAGCCAATGAGATGGCCCTGTTGTATGAAGGCAAATATTTACAAATATAATAAAAGATTTGGGGGGATCCTCTAAAAAAAGACAAACCATGCAAATATTAGGAATTATTTGAATGCAAAGTTGTGGCAGTGAACTGTTTATATTGATGCGTGTAAAAGAAGTAGGCGCCTTTCATCCAATGGGATGCTTCTATGGGATGAAGGTCAATATTTACAAATATAATAAAATATCCTGGTGATTCCTTTGAAAATGACAGAACATGCTCATATTTGGAATTGGAATCATTTGTATGCACATTTTTAGCATTGAATTGTTTAGATTGACACCTGTAATAGAACTAAGTGCCTTTCATCCAATGGGATGGTTCTGCAGGATGGAAATGAAAATTGACTAATGGAAAAATATGGTGTTTTCTTAAAAATAACAAAACAAAACAAAGACTGATTATTATATTCGGAATAGTAGAGAACCACTTGGTTTTATTCTTGTAATCGGTATTTGTGCACTTTCTGCATTGCATCCAATGGGACAGTCCAATGGGATGGTCCTGTAGGATGAAGATAAATATTCACTAATAAACAAATTATGGGTGTTTTCTTTAAAAAAACACATACTTTAAATAGTTTGATTGTATATTTAATATTGTACACTATATGATTTGAAACTTATACTTAGTTGGCACATGTGCAATTTCTGCACTCCATCCAATTCTACTCATGATTCAAATAGGGCAAATCCGTTTGACTTTCAAATTGATTCAGTTGAGATATCTGACATTAACATTGATGCACTCATCAGTCTGCCTGGTGATTAAATATGTAACATACCTGTAGATATTTAGTAATATAGAAAAATAAAACTTTCCAAAATGGAAAGTTTTTTTTCCCAGGATGTGTACCTTTTTAACCCTGAATTTTGTTTTGAAAATAGGTCTATTTTCAATTTTTGCCTGTCATTAATAGCTGAACTGTATGGTTTAGATGCAGAAAAGCAGAAATAAATTAGGAAAGTTCCTTAAAACAACAGGATGTTATTTGATCGCTTTCAGGAACTTTCCATAATTTTTCAACCCAAGACCAATTTAAGGGAAAATCCTTAAATCTTTAATATGTGATTTTGTCACTTTAACATATTTAAGGAACTTTCCTTATTTTAGAATGATAGGCCAGTTTAAGGAAAGTTCTCTAATTATTCATCAGAATGTGTTTTCTATATTTCAAGGAACTCACCTTATTTTCTAATCATAGACCATTTAAAGGAAATGTCTGTAAATCTTCAGGATAGTGATTTATCCATTTAAAGAAACATCCACAATTTTCAACCATAGACCAGTTTAAGGAAATTTTCAGAATGTGATTCCTGTGATTTAAAGGCACTTTCCTTATTTTCTAATTGAGGACCATTTTAGGGAAAGTTCCTTAAATCTATACATCTTTCTGAAATCTACACAGAATTGGATTTAGCCATTTAAAGGAACTTTCCTTATTCTTCAATTGTAGACCAGTATAAGGAAAGTTCCTTAAGTCTACAGAAAGTGATTTTAAGAAACTTTCCTTATTTTTAAATGATAGGCCATTTTAAATTTAAGGAAAGTTCCTTAAATGAAGACCCTAGCTGTTATGCGGGGACTTTTTAGGGTTTGACCAGGGATGTGCTATAGATGGACTACCAATGGGAGTGCTAATTCATTTTATGGCCAACTGGGCATGACAACTACAAAGCGTGTTCAGTATCATCCCTTTGTTGTTCCATCTATGGTTCCACTTTCGCTTGTATCTGGTCACTTACATCTGGTGTCCTAATGTACCAAGTTCAAAAACGGGGGATTTATGCGTGCACAACCAGTCTCATCATTTGAATCAGAACCGTGCAGGTCCATCGATGTGTTTTTCATTGAAATCAGCCAATAAAAAGCCAAGTTTTATGTGATTTTTCTGCACAAAATGATGCAAAGTTGGCCAATTTGCATGCATTAAAACTCCTTGCGCCGCACTCAGCAATTAGAAATGAAAAGATGGATAGTGTATGCCAGTAGGATCATGATGGTGGTTTCATTTCTTGTAGCTGAGTCCAGCATAACGCTAAGTTTTGGCATTAAAATGCAGAACACAGTGAAAAGAGCATATACACATCCATCTTGCTGGTTGGCATGCAGTTGATTGTTGGGTCACACAAGATCACACCACCTACGCGACTGCCAGGAGCCAGCCTAGACCAAAGGTTGTATTTGTTGGAATATCTGAATTGATTATGCCAGTGTTAAGTGTGTATAAATTTCATCCAATGGGATGGTTATATTGGATGAAGTTCAGTATTTACAAATATAATAAAAGATCCTGGTGATTCTTTGAAAATGACACAACATGCTCCCATTAGGAATTAGAATTATTTGAATACATATAGTTTTAGCAGTGAACTGTACAGATTGATGCCTGAAAAAGAAGTAAGTGCCTTTCATCCAATGTAGGATGGAGTTAAATATTGACTAGTGAACAAAATAAGGTGTTTTCTTAAAAAATAACAAAACAAAAACTCATTGTATTTGGAATACATAGTAGTGAATCACTTGGCTTGATACTTGTAAAAGGTATTTATGCACTTTCTGCATTGCATCCAATGGGACCGTCCAATGGGATGGTCCTGTAGGATGGAGATGAATATTGACAAATGAACAAAATAATAGTGGTGTTTTCTTAAAAAATAACAAAACAAAAACTCATAGTATTTGGAATACATAGTAGTGAATCACTTGGCTGATACTTGTAAAAGGTAGTTATGCACTTTCTGCATTGCATCCAATGGGACCGTCCAATGGGATGGTCCTGTAGGATGGAGATGAATATTGACAAATGAACAAAATATGGAGTTTTCTTAAAAAATAACAAAACAAAAACTCATTATTATTATATTTGGAATAGTAGTGAATCACTTGGCTGATACTTGTAAAAGGTATTTATGCACTTTCTGCATTGCATCCAATGGGACCGTCCAATGGGATGGTCCTGTAGGATGGAGATGAATATTGACAAATGAACAAAATAATAGTGGTTTTTTCTTAAAAAATAACAAAACAAAAACTCATAGTATTTGGAATACATAGCAGTGAATCACTTGGCTGATACTTGTAAAAGGTAGTTATGTACTTTTGCATTGCATCCAATGGGACAGTCCAATGGGTTGGTCCTGTAGGATGGAGATGAATATTGACTAGTGAACAAAATGTGGGTGTTTTTTTTAGGAAAAAACACGCATTTTAAATGTTTGATTGTATATTTATTATTAACTATATGATTTGATACTTATACCATGTTTGACACTTGTGCAATTTCTGCACTGCATCCAATGGGATGGTCCTGTAGGATGGAGATGAATATCGACTAATGAACAAAATATGGGTGTTTTCTTAAAAGAACCACTTATTTTAAATAGTTTTTATTGTATATTTGTTATTGTTCACTATATGATTTGATACTTATACTAAGTTTGACACTTGTGCAATTTCTGCACTGCATCCAATGGGATGGTCCAGTGGGACAATCCAATGGGACAGTCCTAAGGAATGAGACTGAATATGTACAAACAAAGAAGGATGGTGTTTTCTTTGAAAATAACAAAATCCATAAAAACATTTGGAAGCACCTGAAGGCAAACTGGTATCAAACTGAAATCATACTAGATTTGAATATCAAAACAATCTCTGTTATCAAATCTAGTGTCTGAATTATGGTCATCTAAACTTTTACACAAAATTGGCACCACAGACAATAACCCGTGACTTATGATGCATGAAGGGAATGTGAATGGCTTATGACTTTTAATTGCATTTGTAAGTGTAAAATGTAATCCAATGGGATGGACCAGAAGCTGGTGATCCAATTGGATCCCATGGAATCCAATGGGATACAAGGTCATCCCATGGGATATCCAGTAGGATCCCGTGGGATCCAATGGGATGGTTTTTTCGGTATCTGAAAAAGTATAGATTACTGGATTTTTTTTCTTATATTTATAAGATGGTAAGGACCAGAGATGTTTACATGATAGATATTAGACAATACTTGTGAATAGTTTTTGAGTTATGTTACTGGACAGATCCGGACTGAGTTCATAGTCCAGATTTGTCCTGCCACATGTTATATATATATTAATATATATATATTTATATCAATATTTACTTGCTGGTGTTCTCTGATCTGTTTTTGCACTCATGCCCGCCCAAGCAAGGACGTATTAGACATACTGCTATATTATGTGTGAGCACAAAATATATTTCTAGTATTTGAAACCCTAAAATGTACGTTTTATGCCACTTTCAATTGGAGATTGTGTTCTCGGACGCTCACTGTGAGCATCGTCAACAATGCCTGCCGCTTCGTACTCGATTCCCACATGTGCGAGCCATATCGGAATTCTCATGTGCCACTGCGCACTGTGTGAATATTCCGACATGGCGCACATTCCAATATGGTGTGGAACAGCCATTACCATGAATCCGGGGATTTTGTATGGCATGTTCTACTGATATGGCACATTATGGACCACACCCATAGAACATGTACCCGTAGCCGTGATGCTCATGAAGAAATTTACTCATATATATATATATATATATATATATATATATATATATATATATATACATAGTAGAGCTGACCGAGCATGCATTTTGAAACCGAACCGGGTACTCGGTACACTTTACCGATCCCGCACCGGGCATCGTTCGGGTTCTGGATATGCAATTCAAACATGAAAACGTTCGACAGGGTTTATAGCTGTTACCCTTTTGCACTGGTGCATTACTATTGTTGATGTAAATAAGGCGCTTAATGCAACCCATGTGACACACTTAATTGCACAGTTTCGTTTGTTCCATTGTTTGAAGTGTATGTAAGTATACAAAGTAACCCCAGTGACCTTTTTATTTAACTTTATTGCCAACATTGACAGTGATAACCGAACCCGAACGTTTAGCGACTGTAAAAGCCGAACCCGAGCCGGGCTTCCTGAAACCCGGTAAGCTTGGGTTCGGTTATTCGGGTTCGGTCAGGCTCTAATATATATACTTATTAATCTGTGCTAAGTGTAACCATGATCTTATAACCAGATGCATCCCATCTTGTCAGTACATTCGTGCAGGCTTAGGTTTATATGAGTCTCGCGGAAAGGTCTTTGAATAGGCTTACTTCGAAAAAAAAAAGAAGAAAAAGAACAGAAATAGAAGAAAAATAGAGCAAAACGATTTGCCAAGTGAAAAAAAAAGGAATCAAATGTAGGGCTCACTACCACAATATGTTGGCCAGTGTTGTCCTTCATCTTGAGCATTTTCTCCCCTTTTTTCGTAGAAGACAAAATTTAGGCAAAGCAAGTTCCTCGGCTGCTTCAATGTAGTTCGTGGCCCTGAATTTGAGGTTGATTGCTGACAAAGTACTCTTTTTTATAGTGCAAACACATGGAGGGATAAAAAGAAGAGACGCAGAAAAAACGCTCTGCAAAATTCGTCCGATCTGTACAATCTAATGCAGAACAATGGGGAGTCTCAGAAAAAAATGCACGTTTTAGTGTAGAACATATTTTTGCTCCGTGGGAGGTGACAAATTTGGACACACGGTAAATTAAGGTCGGGCATTTCTCTGGAAGCAAAAACTATGCACTTTTTGGCGCGTTATGCCGAGTGACCTCTGCAAGGAAAGATGGGTTGAGAAGGTGTCTTTTTTTAGAGGGGGGGGGGGGGGGGGTACTATTCCTTACAAAAGTTGGCGAAGCAGCACTTTGTGTCTCATTCTGGCAGAAATGCAATCATGGATGCGCGCTAAGTGGAAAGGATCTGACAGTGGCACAATCGCAACACATGTACCTGGCACGCATATTAATTTCCCGCCACAACTGCAAAGCTGGTTGTCTTGGTAAACATGGTCCCGCCTGACAAGATATGGCCGCTGCCTATGCGGGCAAGTGGAATATAACTAAGATGGTGGAAATAAAGAATGATTAGCCCAAGCAGATGGAAACATATTCTTGTAACTGATTTAGGAAGCACCTAATTGTTATGACTTTGGTATTTATTAACCTAAATTTCCCTAAAAGACACTGATTTTGTAAGAAAGGGGTGTCTAGTCTTGTCTGTGAGAGTGATATGCCCGTGTGTCCTCCGTAATTTACAGGCGTGAGCCCCGTGTTCGAGGCGGGAAATTAGTACGCATGTCTGTTAATGCATTTAACATTGGCGGTACATCATACTGAACACAGCGGAGTGGGTATTGGACAAACATCATTTCATAACCTATAGAAGCTGTGGGTGCGTTTTGTTTATCCTTTAATTTTGTACTTTTCAGGCCGCGATGGGAAAAATGTTTATGCACACTTTGTTAATTTTTCGTGTTTCGGTAGAGCGTGCAACAATGGTACATATTAAACGCACACACACACACACACACACACACGATACGCACCGAGTCCTGTAAGAGCTGGCAACGCTAAACGTGTGCGAAAGTGTAAGCTTATTTTCGACTGTGTGCACTCCTGTGTGTCCTGACGCGCACAGAAATTGAACCAGCAAAAAGTTTTTCGCATGGCAAAAACTTGCTTATTTATTTATTTATTTATTTATTTATTTATTTATTTATTTATTTATTTATTTATTTATTTATTTATTTATTTATTTATTTATTTATTTATTTATTTATTTATTTATTTATTTATTTATTTATTTATTTATTTATTTATTTATTTATTTATTTATTTATTTATTTATTTATTTATTTATTTATTTATTTATTTATTTATTTATTTATTTATTTATTTATTTATTTATTCATTTATTCATTCATTCATTCATTCATTCATTCATTCATTCATTCATTCATTCATTCATTCATTCATTCATTCATTCATTCATTCATTCATTCATTCATTCATTCATTTATTTATTCATTCATTCATTCATTCATTATTTATTTATTTTTTTATTTATGTTTATACAGCAGTGCAAAACTGAAGAAAGATTTTTAATCACTAACATTGATATGGCAGGTAATAATTTTGGGATGATCTGCGAAAATATTATCTTGATGTTTTGATTAGTGAACTTGGCATAAACAATATTTTAGACATAAGAGGAAATCAAGTAAATAAATTACACAAACAATCCATTGCTAATTTGAGAGATACACAGAATAATGAGCTGAAAGGAAATTTTAACATCAAAATTTCAGAAGAGGACTCCTCTATTCCACGTTTGTTCTCGATACGCAAATTACACAAAACACCTTTTAAATTAAGATTGATAACAGGTGCTTCAAAATGTACAAGTAAACAACTGTGTTTGACTGCAATATCTTTGGTCCAAGTTAGCTAGTACTGTGAGCTACCGCTGCAACGTAGCGACCCCCCCCCCCCCTGCTCTCTACTTGGCAACTGGCCTTTCTCCATTGCTGGGTAGGTCACTCGACCCTCGGCCATCTCACACGGTTCTGCCATCGGTTTTCTGTGCGATGTTTTTCTGCAATCGTCCAGTTGTTATACGGAAATAACGTGGGCACTGGGTGTTCCAGTGTCGGACCTTTACTCCCAACAAAATGTCTTGAATAAATTCTGTCAAATTTGCCTGGTAATTCATAATCTTCTAGTCTTTTCCCCATATTCAACCAGTCCACTCCCGTCATTTCTGTGTTTGTTTGGAGGAAAACCGTGGAAAGCTACCCCTTGCATCCAGGTCTATTCATCCAATTTACCCAGTTTTCTTGTGTTTTGCTTACAGTCAGGAACTTTGCAATTGTAGACTGCCATTGTAGCTGGTAAGTACTTCTGTCGTAAGTTGGAAAATCACGATCAACTTTGCGATGAAATTTCCCGGTACTAAAACTATATGGCTGCCATATTGAAGCGACCTAACCTGCCGCAAGGTGCACCGGGAAATGACCCTGGCGCTTTAGCGGCTACCTACGGAACTAGCTTATTTGTACCATAGGTATTAGGAATCATTTCCGAAAAAAAAACTGTAATGTTATTTCTGGGAACTGTGAAATAAATTGTTTTTGGAGCATGAACAATTCTTCCGAGTTTGTATCTAAAATCAAAGATTTAAAAGCAAAAGGTATCAAATGTTTTAATTTTGCTACATTGTACACAAATTTACCGACAGATGCACTCAAAAGTTCTCTTTCAGAATAGCTGAGCAAAATGTTTAAACATACAGGTAAACCATACATAACTATTATATTCAAAGAAAACATATTGGTCACACAATATATATTCAAAAACTAACATTAGATCTTATACTGTTGAAACTTTGATAGATGCTGTAAAATTTCTGTTGGATAATACCTTTGTTCAATTTGGACCATTGTTTTTGTTTTGTTTTTTTACAGGTAAAGTGCATGCCAATGGCATTACTCCCTGATTTATATTTAACCTAGCTTGAATTTAAGTACATTGTTAAATTGATGAAAAAAGATTTTCATCTGGCTAAAGCATTATTAAACCATGCAAGGAATATTAATGACATTAGTTGTGTAAATGTGCAAACTTTAAATAAATTGCTAAAGAAATTTACCCAAAAGATATCCCTCTGGAAGATTGCAATTCAGATGATTTCAGAGATATGTTCCTGGTTTTGGATACTCAGGTGCCAAATGACAGGTTTAACATTAAAGTCTTTCAAAAAATTGACGAGTTTAACTTTAAAGTGGTCAAATATCCTTTCCATGACAGTAATATTTCAAAAACTATTGGATATAATACATACTTGTCACAAATTCAGAGATTTGGTCGTATTTGTTCTAAATTTCAGGACTTTGCATCCAGAGCCAAATTTATTAACAAACGTGAGTCGAGAGGATTCAAACATGCACTTTTGATCAAATACTTCTACAAATTTTGCTGTAAATATCCAGAGATTTTTACAAAATGTGGTTTAAATAATTTTAAAGATTTCAGACTTGCCTGTTTTGACCCTTAATTTTACCTTTGGGCATCATTATGTTTTGATATTAACCTTTCTGACATTTTAGGCGAGCATGTAAGTGTACATTTACTCAATGTAAAAGAAATTACAGCCTATGACTGACTCGGAGCCCCGGTTAGCCCCAGGCCTGTACAGGTGTCTGGCTGTAACTGTTCATTTTGTAATCACTGGGTTTGGATATATAACCCCAGTTTGTTTCCACTTCAGTTATGCATTGGCAAGTGGTGGGACTAATTTGTCCTTTCCAGCTAGAAAGGGTACATACTGGGTCAGGGGTAAGTCACTTAATCTTATCTGAATTTGTCATATACTGTTTAGTAATTATTTTGCTTTTATAGGTATTCAACATTTATATTGAAGCTCTGCATTCATAAGCAAAACTTCACTTATTTAGCGAATTCATCATTTGTCACGTTCATTTTTTTCCATTATTGTGTCGGTTGTCTGAATATTTAGTTTAGACAAGGACCCGCTATTCAGACAAACATGTACGGGTACAGGCTCCGAAACATGTTCTGAGTAGTTACCCACTGACGACCCTTTAATTTACTTGGGCTTATACAGCGTATGTCAAAATTCTACATAGGAGCGTGTGCAATGTGGACAATAGTACTTCGACATGTATATAGGTTAGACAGTGACTGATTGCCTTATGGAGAGTAAAGAGTTCGGACTTTGGATAGGGTAATGACTACTAGGAAGTGGTTCTAGACAAAAAGACACAAGTACCAATACTGGGTAGCTCAATAAGCACAGCTGTTCCTCGATGTTTAGTCGAATGAAAATATTTCGAGGGCTTTTCGTTCATGTCATGTACCGACACAATACGTTTTATTAAGACTTCACGCTTTGCTTATATGTAAAACAAAACAAAACAAAACGAAACAACCCCCCCCCCAAAAAAAAAAACCTGAAAGGCAGAAGACAGCACCAGTTTTTTTGCTTTGTCACGAATTGAAGTTCTCCCGCATATGAAAAATTCAATGAATCACTGGATATTATTTGTACAAACATTACCAATTTTATCTTCATTTGGCATGAAGTTTTCTGATGTACATGCCCATTTAGCCGACATTCACCGACTTACGAAACTGAAGAAATATCTTTATAAGTTCCAATTCATTGCAGTTTCCAAGTTTTGCTGCGCTAAAGAATTGTCAGGTTTGTTGTCTAAAGGCTGGAAGAAAGTACACGAATTTTGGTGTACTTACTGTGGTCAGATAGAAGCAATTTCCAGTAATGACAGGAGTATTAACAGGTTTTGGATTTTATCTCATTTCGATGATCTTGTTAGAGCAGTTGACTAGTACTGACAATCATTTACTTTTTAAACAAATTTTTCTTATGACTTCTCCATTTTATACCCAGGTGCTTCTCATTCCGATTAGAAAGAATCTAGCAAATCTGTCATATGTAAAACATATGAGAAAATAATCTTAAAGAATGAACATTTTTTCATAAAGGTGCATACTTTTGTAATGACATGGCGGATGGCGAGTCTGCTTCTGAATATGATCAGTTTGTTGATTTGTTGAAACTTAAACATCAGTCAATTTTGCAGATTTCATCTTTTAGACAGACAATTGGTATTTCAATGGGTACCAATTGTGCACATTTTTGAATAAGTTTTATGCATTTTACTATGAGTATAAATTTCTTCTAAAGCTGTCAAAAGAGAAGAAATTCCAAGATAAATGTTTAAAGTTGACATTTATATATAGCGATGACCTATTAAGCATTAACAATAAACACTTCTGGTGGTATATAATATGCCTTGATGATTTTCAATAAAAAGAAACCAGAGAAAATGACAGGAGATGTCCATTTCTAGACATATTGATGTATAATGATAATAGTGGTTGAAGTTCAAATTGTAAGACAACCGTGATGATTTTGAATTTGAAATGGTTAATTACACTCACGTGGATAGTAATATTCCACTCGGGCCAGCGTATGGTGTCCATGTGCCAAGGTCAGTTGCCTTTGCTGGAGTATGCATTGATTTTGACACCTAAAGCTTCCATCATCTATTGCTATTTAAAATAAGATGTGAAACACGGATATTCGTAAAAAAAAACAAACGAAAACGATCGTTTCGGAAGCTGCCGGGCAAAAATGAAAACTTAATATAGATATCCAGTGGATTTGGGATGCTATATAACTTATGTGGAAAATATGGAACCTAAAAATTGTTACCGACATTTTATACAATGCATGTTTGAGGCAAAATATTTCTCAAAGCTGAGAGTTGCAGGCATAAAAAATATTTAAAATACTACTAACTTTTGTTGGTACCTGTCTGATGTCAGAGAGATTTTTTTTTCATTTATAGTGAATTTCGTATTCATTGACTGATGTATAAAAATATAAAGTCGGTGGCAAGTCTACCTTGAACTTCGGGATTTCAAAGAGGCTTAATTGATGACTGAAGGGTTTCGAACATGGGTAGTTTTTGTTTGCTCAGATTTTCAGCGCAGCTTCTCTAACATTGCTGAAAGCTGCTCTCTGCTTCTGTTTTTCATGACAGATCACTATTTCTATGTTATCAATATGACATATTATCCATTTTAGATTTTCAATAAACAATGTTTTGCCTCATGGCTATTCGGGTCTTGCTGTAATATTTGGTGATATTCATGTTGATGGACTTGTCAATACTTGGACGGTTTTTACTTGGATTGATTTTAGACTATTATATTGACATGCTATGGTCTCGCAACTGTTTGGGGGTCATTATTGGTAACATCTGGGAACAAAACTCCTACTGCAAAACCGCTAAGCCAATTGTTTGGAAATTGCACAGGCATACCCTTTCAGCCCCTAAAATTTGTTTCAACAAGCAGCACGATGATTGTTTTCTATTCTTAATGTATAGTTGTGTTTGCGCTATTTTATCTTTTTATGAATTCAACATGTGTAAAAAAGCTTCATGTTTAAGTTAAATCCAGGGCTTGGCCAATGACGATAGCAGATACATGTGATAGTTTACTTGCGATTTTTGGGAGACTTTTGTAATATATCATGTATTGATGTTAAAGAAAATACAATAGCAGAAGTCAAAATGTCGGTTCTGGGACATTTTTGTGGCGATGGCTAACAATGATGCCACCGTAAACATAATTAACACCTGTTAATGATGATTAATATTTTACTTACCGAAATAAACATAATTAACACCGGAATAACGAGATCTGTAATAGACGAAACTAACGTAGCAATATGCCCATGTATGGGAAGAAAGGCGATATCAATTTCAACTGGTGCAGTTTTATGGTGATGGCTAATGTGGACGCTTATGGATAGTGGCGACGTAAGGATGAGTAACACCTGTTAACTATATTTATGTCCATTCGTAATTAACATTGTAATTAGCGAAAATAACACAAGCTATACCGTCATAAGCGAGAACATAGATTAAAATGACATAGGGCTATGCCCACATATGAGGAAAAAAGTGCTATATTACATAGCCAATTAAATCATCCTGTTGCACCTGCACTCACTGTAAGGGACTATATCCTTACATAGACTTAGGGACATCGCCCATTTCAGAGGGGTATCGAACATTTCACAGGGACAATTGGGCATTTTAAATGCTTATCGCGAATTTTAGAGCCCTTTCAACATCTCATGATATATAATAATCTTCGCAATATCTACCAAGATCAGTTACAACCAGCCAAATTGGGTTATAACACCAAGTTAAGTAATTCTCTTGACGATCGTCGGCACCGGAACAAAGACTGGTGGAGAAGTGTCAATCATTTTCTAATAAGAATAAACTGCGCGCAGGCTTCCATAAATTAACATAATAGGGAACAGTCTTTCTGACATAGTCATTCAGGAAAGTGAAGTATTGGATATTCCTGAAGGCTCAGATGTCACAAAGGCTACCGCTCCTCGCTGCTGACGGTATCTGTACTAGGATATGGAAATAGGCTGCTTCTGCAATTTGTATATGTCTAACTAAACTTATCTCTTAAATAAAATTTATATCCTACTCACTAAACGAGGGCCCATATAACACAGTTATTTCAAAGTGGAGATATAGCATTATGTAATAACTACAGACCCATTTCCCTTTCAGCTGCACAAGTAAACTATGGAAAAGGTAATATTTCAACATTCATTTAATTTATTTCGTGACTCGCTTGTAATTTCTCCCTATGTATCAGTCCTGGGACACCACTGTTAATCAACTTCTTTGACTTTACCATGAACTATCCTTGGCAAAGGATTAACAAAAGATGTTACAATTGTATTCGTAGACATTAGTAAAGCTTTCAATAAAGTTTGGCGCCATGGACTACTTCACAAACTAGAAAAAAGAAAAAAAAAAAAAAAAAAGCAAAAACCGGAAATGTACTCAGTTGGTTTAAAGATAACTTGATAAGTTATATAACGGTCCGGAACGTGTAGTGCTGAATGTGTGCTCTTCCAGTTGGGGGACAATAACTGTTGGGGTACCTCAAGGCTTTATACTCGGCCCCCTTATGTTTTTAATGTTTATAAATGATATAGCAGATATCTTGAACACTAGTACTTGTATCAAACTATGCATCAACGACACATCCGTTTGTACAGCAGAGGACCCTGCTCCTGCTGCAAATAGTCTAATAATCCCACTTTCTTCAATAGATAATTGGTCTAAAATTTAGCTCGTGTCTTTTCAGAGTTCAAAAACTGATTGTAAGTTAGTTTCATGTAAACATATCACAGTTAACCATCTCGCATAAGTGTTTCAAGGTTACTAACTTGTCGATGCATACAACAGCACAAGTATTTAGGCAGTAAAGTAAATTAAGATTTAAAATGGGCTGCACATATTAATAATATTATTCTTAAAGCCACAAAATAATTGGATACCATGAAAACATTATAGAATTGACTAGACCAGGGCATATTAGAAACAATTTATATAAAATTTATTCGACCTATCTTACAATACAGTTGTTTAATCTGGGATGTCTGTGCACACACAGACGAAGACCAATTGGAAAGTATTCTGCTAACTGCTGCTCGAACTATGACAGAAGTGATGCGAATTTCGACCAATGCTGAAATTCATGAAGAGAATGGTTGGGAAACTCTAGCTAAGAGTAGAGAACGAAAAATTAATTTTCATGTACAAAATGGCGAACAAATTTAACCCTTAACTGCTTGCAAAGCTTGATCCCAAATATTCCTACGCCTGGAACACTTGTCAATTAGTATACTGGCAGACGATTCAACTTACCTTATTTTAGAGCTAAAATAGAAATAATTGACTGTTCCTTTCTCCCATCTGCAACACATTTATGGAACTTATTACCTAGTGTAATTAGCAGCTCCCCAAGTTGTTCTCAGTTTAAAACCAAGTTAATTCGCAAGCCGAATGATTTAGTAAAAACATCCTTCATTGTTAAATTTAAGTAAGAGATATGTTGCAATCCTTCATGTCCGGTTGCATAAGGGCTGTAGCTAGCTGAATCAACATCTTTATAAAATCGGTATCAAACATTTGCCATTATGTTCCTGTGGCTAGGGAATAAAAGACATTGGTCACTACATCTTTACATGTTTTCTATTCCTAAGTCATCAAAGTCATTTACACACAGTTATCATGCTTCTTTTAATATTCATACTGTGTTATTTGGAAAGTAATAAATTAATATTTTCAGCTCTACAAGATTTAATCGACAAAACTGAAAGATTTTTGTGTCCAAAATATATAAGGTCTTCTGCTTCCTGGGTTGCTAGTTTCTAGGCTGAGTACAAACCAATTACTGTAACAAATTAGCTTGGGTGTCACTTGCTCACACTATTTGTCTGTTTTTGCTCTGTGTGCTTCCTTACTTCATGTATCCTGGCATGACCATGTCATGTCATGGATTGTGATGCTTCGTCTGCCCTGTCCTTTGTTTGTTTGGTTGTTTGTTTGTTTTTTGTGTGTGTGTGTGTGTGTGTGTGTGTGTGTGTGTGTGTGTTTTTGTTTTTGGCAAGAACAACTTAAATAAGACACTTCCCTGCTTTACAATTGCTAACAAAATATGTGTAAACCAACATCTCAAAGTAAGTACATGACAGAACTCTGACGAAAAACAGAGATATTTAGGAAAGGGGGGCAGACAATCCTGTCCTGTTCCAAATTGTCGAGGTATCCACAAGTTGAACGACAAACAAACATACACTTTGAGATAAAAACCTGCGACCACAGAGTAGTGTTACATGGTCACCTTCTATCATGGAACTAACACAACCATGGTGGGAAACACAAAGTGTATTACCTTTGCAATCTTGCAACTGTACTGTTGTGTATGATTGTACAGGAAGGGGAAAGACCCAACGTACTTGCACATTACGGAAGAACCTGACATGTATGTTTGATCCTGACCCCCACAAAAATCATGTATTGTTAGGGTATTTGGCAGCCTGTATTTGAAGACATGTAAGACAAGATACCTCATCTTCCAATGCATCAAGGATTGCCTAGCCAAGAGGAACTGAATGCTTTTGCAGTAGACAGAGAATATAGCATGATCTTATTAGACAATTTAATGCTACACGTGGTACAGAATGCAGAGATGAGATTGTTGTACACTCAAGGATGCCAGCATCGCCATGTCACTAATTTTCATCAGCCAGAACCTTTTCAGGTAAGGGGCTTGTTCGATAGCTTTAAACACGTGGTAGTTCATTCTGATGGCTACACTTGATGCTTCGTGGGTTTCTACACTCGGAAGACAAGTGTTTACGAGCAAAGCCAATATATTGGTAGAAACATACAATGGTTGCATGAAGGAATATTATGGCTTTTTAGTACTGGAGGTACCTAAAAAATCATTTGTTAGCCCTAGGAACGATAGACACAAACCCACTCCAAGGAAGTCTTTGTTTCATAGAACATTATATGCATAAGGTGCAAATACATAGAGTAGCTATTTATACGAATTATCAATATTGCCAACAATAAATTCAGTGCCAAGAAGAGAAAGCAAGCCTTAAAACCTACAGTGGTCTTGCTATGATTAGAAGTAATGGATCCCGTCCAGCATGCACAATTGAGATAAATCCTGTTCAGGGCAGTGCATTGGTACCTTGGAAACAAGGATCAACCCTGCTTGAAGCAAAATGGCGATCCCGTCAAGTCGGCTCTGCCCATCATTAATTGAGAACCATAAAAAATACTTAAGAGGTGGACACGGTAGTACAAGCCGTATCCCACAAATTACACTCACATGTTCAGGATTTAGTAGGTTTCATCAAGATTGATGGTAGACTTTTATGGAATCTGAAAAGGGAAATCAGCTATGACGGACACACGATACCAGGTTCACATATCGTCGATCTCTTGAAAGACTCTCAGTACGAGTATAATCACTTTAAACCTGTAGGGCATAACCTGTTTTACCATGCCTTTATGGACATAAACACCCTATGAGGCCTTTTCTAACATCAGGAAAGAATAGAGCAGCCGCCACTTGAAACATTAAGGGATCCTTTCTGCTGTTCATATGATTCGATAGTAAATTTTTTGTTTTGTTTTGTATTTGGATGCACAGAGACCATTTGATGCTACGCCTTGCACTACTTGTTCCCCTTTTCGCTGTATGATGCTAGTTCTAAGATCTTCTAAAAGCTGCATGGGATCGTGTAAATTGGTTGCATTAGAATAGTATGTGGCGGAGCGCATGGTACCGGCAATGACGTCTTGACATGGCAAACAGTTTTACTGGTGTCTTTCCATTGTCTTCATCCATTTGCATGGCTTTACTTGGCCTAAAATCTATATCTATGGGTGTCTGTTCATTATGTCCATTCATTTGAATGGCTTCACTTTGCATAGTCGGCATCTCCTCATTTTGCATTACCCTTGCGTGACACGTTTTCTGATGTCTCTGGCGACTATCCTTTCTCGAAAAGATTTTACCGCAGGTTTTACAAATAAAAGTCTGGTCTACTATGTCTGGTGAAAGATGATGTACAGACATTTGCACATCTGGTTCGGCTGTCCATCTTGCGTCACTTGCTTAACCGGGTATAACATGTCCCTGGTTTAATCAACTGAATGTGTAATAATTTTTGGTCGTAGCAATAGAGCAAGTCTCAGGTCCCTATAAAGGACCTCTGGGGAATGTTTATCGTTGTTTATTTACGCAATAGCCATAGGCAATGGCGTAGTCTTTGCTATGGAGAGAAAGTTTTGCGTCAGTGAATGCCAGTCAAAACATGCCATGGAATTGGACAGAGGATTTGAGAGGTATTTTTTTTTCAAGGACTATGTCGAATACGCTAATACAGAGAACCTTATTTTTGAATCACTCAATTCGTGCTAGTGGGGGAAACACACACACTGTGAAGCGTATATCACAAAATAAATGTTGTGTTTCTTCATTATATATTTGATCAGCAGGTAGGTATATACTCCCCTCAACATATCAGTAGACTCGTGTCATCTACTCATACTTATTGTATCTTTGGAGAATTTACTGTTGGTTTGTATTTTGATACGTTTCATTTACCATGAAGTATATATGGCAGATAGGGGGAAGGATATATACACGTCTCACGCGCGCGAGCTCACCGGCGTGAGATTTATAGCATTCCTTGGTCCCTACATGAGCACAGACCTACTGTACGTCACACGCATGAAGGTGCAACGGAGTGAAATTTATAGGATCTTTTTTTCCCACATAGGGGCATAATCCCATGCGCAAAGGGTTGAAATTGTTACCATCCTTTTCGCCATAGTTGGCATAGCTCTGAGTGAGTTTAATCTCTAATTTCGTTTTTTTTCCGGTGTTAATTATGTTAATTACGGTAATTACAATGTTAATGACGAAAAGATGTTCATTATGATTACTGTGCTCTCGTCGTTTGCCACGGCCACAAACGTGGTCTAGAACTGGCAGTTTGCATTCTGCTTAATCTTGAATAAGGGCTTTAGAAAAAAAATATTATTGTTGGCTGAATTTAGAGGGGGATGTAGTTTTCATGACTTAAAGCTGTATATGATGATATGTAAGATTACTGCGCTCATCCGTGAAGGTTGACTCATTTGAAAATACAGATGGCTATGTTCATGTGTTCAAGAGGTGATCGATACCGTTCAACACATTGGCCTTTGAAAACAGGGTCAAATGTACTTATTTGTCCTTGACATTCAATGAGCTGCCTTCTTTCGAGAGTCAACAACCTTATGCCGTGCTGGATGGATAGATGGAAAAGGAAATTACAAAACCCGTTGGGCTAAGTGGATCTGTAATGAAAATAGCATGCTATATAAAATAGACCTGGATGTAACATATTGTCACTCTCATTTTCTGGTTTTGGTCTCAACTTAATCCAAATATAGATAATCACAAACAACAACATGTTTCAAAGTATCATTGATTCTTCTTTCACAATATCAAAATTAAGACATGGAGGTCGTCCGTATTTGCACCTTTTATAAGTGAACTGCCTCATGTAATGTGTTTTTTGTCATTTATATATCAAGGTTATGTCAAAGTGTGTGTCTATGGGTTTAAAGAACCACACCACTTTTAATCAATTTACGAAAACAAGTACGACAAGACGTTTCAAAACTCAACAAAGCTTGTGAAGGAGACCTAAAATTGCAATCTTTTACCAAGCAATATAGGTTTGCACAGAAATGTTCATACAGTGTACAATGTGTTCTAAGATTTGACAAGAGGATCATCATGTTATGAGTGACTATAAACGGTCAGAAATGCTATTTCCGCTAGTACAAACGCATTATTACAATACATATGTTAGTAATGATGTCGATAATGTGCACGTGTGTATATTTAACATACTCCACATGGAAAATGAAATCTGTATTTATATAAGTGTCAGATAAAAAAGGGGTCAGATGTACCAACAGAACAGCTAACACTGTACCTTGACTAAACAATGCTTTGACAATTGATGTAATCTTTTTATACAAGTACTGTATTTGAAGCGTATATACCCAATTTATGTTTGGCAAAGGTGGCAACCTGCTCGAACGACCCAATATGCAGAAGGGAGGCAGAAAACATATCATTATGTTGAAAAGTAGATTTTCCCATGATTGTTCTGTATAATACCGGGATTGTTAAACAGAAAACAACGTATTTATACTTACTCATCACCTGTCTCACTAATCATTAAGACGAAAAAAGCAAACTTTATAGGGTATGTAAAAAGATGACTACCATGTTTGCTCATATGTGGCAGTCATAGCCTGTGCATGCTTTTCTAATGACAAAAAAGAAAGAAAAAACACTTTTCTATTTGATTATATTTTGTTATTTTTATTTCAATATTGTTAAGGATATTGTATCCTGCACGGTAGTGCAGTCTCGCGTACTCATGGTGAGCGGAGGGGGGGGGGAGGGGCGGTGCTACTTGCTGATCTGCATGCCACAGAGATTGGTAGCTGGAAGTCAGCATCATGTTTCCGACACCTCATGCGAATATACAGTTCTGTAAGGTGGTTCATTGCAGGCTGTCAACACCCATTAAAAAAACCCCATGCAAAGATCTGCAGCAGTTGTCACTTTGCATACCAGTACAAGGTAATTAAGTACAGTTTTCCATGATTTACTTAGGAGGTATCACATACCGTGAATGTATAAATCTTGCAGGCGATTCCGTACCTAAATTACTATTAAGCATGCGTGCTATGTTTAGATTTAAATATGACCTATTTCAGTATGAATATTATTCAAAAATATGCTTATATTATATTAAAAATGCTATTACTGTCCCGTGTCTGACATAATCAACTGGTAAAATCAATTTCTGTCGTTCTGTTGAAACTAAAGTTCAGTTCTTTTGATTTGGTTTTTATTATTATTTGTTCTATTTCACAAGATGCACTCACTTGCGTCGATAGTGCTTACTTAAAAGTGATAATAGACAATTTGTACCATTTCATTGGACACACATGGTAATTAGAGGGTACTCAAGCTGATAGTATTTTTTTTTTCTGCTCACCTCAACACTGGAGTGGTTATTTAACGTTGTCTTGCCAACATGAACGTTGATACCTTCAAACTTGTGACCGACAGGCTTTTTATAAGAGCACACTTAACTTTTTAACCTCGGATCACATCTTAACATTGACAATATAGAAGCTAAATGGTTCGAATTACTTTCACCTTAAACCAAACCAATCATAATGGACACTTACTCACTCCACCCAAAGACATTGAATTCCTTAGCGATTATGAAATTGTTTTGGCAAAAGTAAGAACTGGTTGTAACTTCTTAAGTTTTATGACTTGAATATTCACAAAACTGTTTAAAACCTGCAAAGGCATACTGGGCCTTTTTGTTGAAACCAAACGGACAATTCCATTAATGGAAATACCTACTCATAAGTTTCCTTAATCCAGAATTAGTATGGTAATTATCCAGTAGTAGGTGATAAACAGAAAGAGAGGAAACCATCAATACATCATGAATGCACGCGTTGTAAAGCGAATAAAACAGTGCTTGTTAATCACTTCCAGTAAAGATATCGCTTGTGAAAACATTGCTCAAAACAAGGAAAAAGAACCCAACACTATGGAAGAAGCTAATTAGATAGATTCAACGTAACCTGGACTTGCCAGTGCACTAAAAAGAAGGACTGTTAGGCTGTTGATACAGCAAGCAAAGTCGGCCTTGGTAGCACGTAATAAATTGTTAATAAGTGGTAATAAATTGTCATTTCGCTGTATTAACGAACCGTAAGAGATAAAGACAAAACTACCCTTGTCATTGTCTGTGAAACCATACGCCCTGTGTTGTTTGTGGTTTTTTGCGCCGGATCACCCACGCACTTCGCGCCTGGGTGATCCAGCTATGGTATATACCAAATAAAATAAAATGGAATAAAAAGAGTGCTTATAACTCAGCTGACAGGCCAGGCAGCTGAAGTTATATAATGAGTCATTATTCAAATTAAATATAATAGGGCAGTGGATATTGTTGTGATATTACTTGTTGTCATTCTTGATTACATTGGCATATATAGTTATATATTACTTCAAAATATCATATTTGATGAAAAAGACAAATTTTAATTCATCAGCTTAGTGGTGACTCTCAAACTGAATCGAGATTGTGCTCGATTACTTGGTGCTATTTGTTCACTTGGGAACCACATGTAAGACTAGTGTTGCGTGTTTAATATAAGAGAGCATGTGATATGCATGTAAAAGCGTGTAACCTCAGTGTTTGCTGCAGATATATGAGATGATATATTCATACTCAAAGCTTGCTGCAGGTCGGTAAGTTGAACTTTCCACTTTCCTTCTCACGTTAGATGGTGCATAGTGGATGCACAAGTCTTATTTCAAGCGGACAGAGTTACATTCGGGAAAAAAAAAAAAACTCGCCGCAAAATACTAGAATAGAATGTAACTGAATAGGAAATACAAATATGATCATGTTCCATGACATCTGGAAATCCCTTGCAGTCTGAATCACGAATACATGCAAATGTTGCAAGCAGCCAACATTCATCAATATCTACCTGAAGGTGAATGCACCTTAAAAAGTTCACAGGCGACGCAAACCTTTTTGGCGGAACGCGACTCGCACTTCAATGTGTTGTGGACAAAATATAGTTACAAAGCAGCATGTAAACAATTTTAAAAGGAACAGTTGTTGACAAAAACAAGCCCAGAAAAAGATTAAACAAGAAGGCTGTGTGCGCAGACCGTGCACAGTTTAGCTGGACATTTATTATACTTGCAGCTCTGTGAACGTGGGATAGGATCAGGGTCACCCATGTACTGATTAAGTATTCCTTAATAGAAGAACACTAACATGTGCAACATCAGAGTCCCAGTTCCAGTAGTTCTCAAGTTATAGCGAAGAGTAAACGTCATGTATGTTGCACTGTGACCCCAGAAACGAAGTCAAAATCACTCATGTACTGTCTAAGAATCACATTTATAGAGAGACAGAAACATGTGCAGCATCCAGGTCCTAACTCAAAACAAATCTCAAGTTATCAAATGGACTTTCGCGTCACTTGAGAATGAGGTCAAAGTCCAAACATCACTGCACCTTGACCTTTTGCACAAAAATAGGTGGACACTTATAAAAGGTACATTCCTACCAAGTTTGGCACAAATCTGGCCAAAATAATTTATTATTTAGTTAAGGCCATTACAAGAAATTCTTATGTTGAACTTCCGTATTAAACAGTTTTGAAAAAACATGACCCACGTTCATAAAGTTCAAACCCAACAATACCACACTTTTTTTTTAAAGATTTTTGAAATAAAATCATAAAAAATTCAATGGTCACTCGAGCATGACCATTTGAACAAACTTGGTAGAGACCTACCCAAGGAAGCTGCTTAATATATCTACATAAACAATTTCAGTTTGTTGTTCGAGACTTGTATTCCCCTAACAGGTTGTGGGAAGGCCAATTTATAGATATAACTGGTGATGGGTTAAAACAAAAAGTCACCTTGTGTAATGTGTACCGACCTCCAAGAGACAGAAATGAGGATATTGAATCTTTCATTAATGACATGGTACCTATATTATCAACTCTATCCAATGAACGGTCCGACAAAATGATTCTAGGTGACTACAATATTGACATGCTAAAAACAAATACAAGGGAAAAATACTCGGATTTTCTAGACTTAATGCTCAATAACGACTTTCGACCCCAAATTACCTTACCAACTCGTTTTGCTGAGAAATGTGCAACAATAATTGATAATGTTTTCTGTAATTTCTCCCATGCTACAAAGTCATGCCGCTCCGGCATCATTTTTACTAATTCATCGGATCACCTTCCTTACTTTGTTTGCCTGAATCAGAAAACAAATTCACAAGGCCCTCCCAAATATGTGCAAGTTCAGAAGCAAGATGCTGAGTCTATACAGGATTTCTATAATGGAATAAATAACACTAATATAATGGAATCTTTCATCCAAGATCCAAATTCAAATCCAAATATAAATTATAATAAGTTTGTTGGCATCATACAGTATGCCAAGGAGAAGCATTTGCCTATCAAAACCGTAAAATTTAACAAATATAAACATAAATTCTCTCCTTGGGTGACGAATGGTATTCTGCGATCCATAAAATATAAAGATAACTTATATCGCGAATTAAAGTGTAATAATCCTGAATCATATCAATATCAAATTATCAAACTGAACATAAAGACTTACAAGTGCATCCTGAATAAAACTATTCGTCAATGTAAGCAAAACTATTACAATTACCAATTTGATAAATTCAAAAAAGACACCAGGAAGACATGGGATACTATCAGGTGTATTCTCAGTATAAATAGATAGAAAAAAGATTTCTCACAGTTTTTCAAAGTGGATGGCACACACACGTCAAACAAAAGTGAAATAGCCAAACGTTTCAATGAATTCTTTACAGAAATTGGCCCCAAACTAGCTTCTAAACTAAATTCAAGTAATGTACCAGCCTTTACTACTTACCTTACCAATCAACATGACAACGTGTTTCTCTTTTCTCCAGTATCTTGTAATGATGTTCAAACGATTTTCAATAAGTTGAAGCCTAAAACGAGCTCTGGCCACGATTTATTATCTATGAAACTTCTCAAAGGCATTAATAATACTCTAGTTCAACCTCTGACGCTAATCATTAACCAGTCGTTAGTCACTGGCATTTTCCCTGATAAGTTAAAGTTAGCAAAAGTGATACCTGTGTATAAAAAAGGGGAAAATGCCAGTTTTGATAATTATAGACCAATCTTACTCCTTCCCGTGCTCTCAAAAGTCTTTGAAAAAGCTGTCTATCGTCAATAATATGATTTTTTCACTTTAAACAATTTGTTTTATAACAGTCAACATGGTTTCAAACAGTTACACTCTACAGAAACAGCCGCACTTGAATTCATAGACAGAACCTACCAACTTGTAGATTCGGGAAAAATACCCATAAGCATCTATCTTGACCTGTCAAAGGCATTTGATACCTTGGATCATGGCACTCTCCTTCATAAATTAAACTACTATGGAATACGTGGCACTGCTTTAAATTGGTTTAAAAGTTACTTGACTAATAGACTTCAATTTGTCGAGTACGATGGTGTGCAATCTGAATCATTACCTATTGCTACAGGCGTACCACAGGGTTCCATTTTAGGTCCCCTTCTTTTCATTATATATATAAATGATATTTATCTGGCCTCCTCAAAATTTACTGCTATTCTCTATGCCGATGACACAACCCTCATAAACTATCTATGCTCCTTTCATTTCAACAGTGGATCTAATAATGAAAATCTCTCAGCAAATATTAATTTCGAGCTAGACAAAGTACACAGCTGGCTTGTAGCAAATAAACTATCCTTAAATGTTTCCAAAACTAGATTCATGATCTTCCATTTTCCACAACGTAAGCTTAATTTAAACATTAATTTATCAATTAATAACATTACCATAGAAAGAACAACCGAATTTGACTTCCTGGGACTCGTGATACATGAAAATCTTAACTGGAAAGCCCATATTAATAAAATATCAAGTAAACTCTCTCGTATAATAGGTACGCTAAAAAGACTTCACAATTATTTACCCACTTCAGGTCTCTTGCTCATTTATAACTCTTTGTTCCTGCCACACTTTAACTATTCTATTCCTGCTTGGGGCCATTCATGTGATCGAGTTGTAACATTACAAAAGAAAGCAGTCCGCCTTGTAAGTTCTTCAACCTACTATGCACATACGGAACCCATTTTTAAACAATTTAACTTGCTAAAGGTCCAGGATCTATTATATCTAAAAGCACTGAAATTCTACCATAGATATAACCAAAATCAGTTGCCTAGGTACTTTGATAATATGTTTGCTCCGTTACCGATTACCCATACGCATAACACCCGACATCGACACATTCCTCGTCATCCCCTCCCTTCAAAAGCCTCCACCAAGAACTGTATTCGTTATTACATCCCTGAAATTCTGAAAGAGTTGCCACCAAATATTAAAGAAAAAGTCACAACCCATTCATACTATGGTTTCTCCAATTATATAAAAAAATTCCTTATCAATAAGTACTCTGAAATCTGCACCATAGCAAATTGTTTTGTCTGTAATTATAATTGATTGACTTACATTTTGCACTTCAGTTTCTTTGTGAAATATTATGTTTAATATTTGATTGACTTTCATTTGTACTTCAGTTTTTGTACAATGTTAACGACTATATAAATATATTCACACTTCATGTAACCATACCCAAAGGTGGTCCCCGCGATAGCGGATTGAATATCCTTAGCGGGGTTCATCCTGACTTTTTGTGTTGAAATACCTTCTTCCGTTTCCTATATGTAAGTCATATATTTGTTTACAATTTTGTATTGGTATTATCTGTCTATATGATTTTGGAATCAGTCAAATAAAACTATGTCTGAGTCTGAGTCTGAGTCTGAGTATATGCCACCAAGTTTGAAGTAAATCTGACACACAGTTTCTTCAGAGAAGTCCAAAATGTGAATTACCATTAAAATGCAGTTAAATTCCCATTGACTTGCATAGAAAGCTATGGAAAGGGTGCATTTACTGATAAGTACCCGAATAAAAAAAAAATCTTGAAAATCAGAAATCAACAGCAGTGCTACCTAGTCAAATTGTTCACTTGACCCTTTCACAAGGAACATATCCACAAAGCTACAGCTTCGAACACACACAAATTCATTTACAAAAAAAACAAAAAAAAAAAAAAACAAAAAAAAAAAAAAAATGCAGCACCTCCTGGCGAACAAATTAGGAACTATGAGTCCCTAGAAATGCTCTTATGCAATATCAGATCAATTGGGTGAGCGGTGGTGGAGAACAAGATTCTGTAGGATCTGTCCAAAAAAGAAAAGAAAAAAAAATCAATGGAGCGTGGCGTTTTGAACAAACCTGATAGAAACCCATCCGGTACGTTGCCGTTACGTTTGAAGTTGATCTGGATGACCGTTTTGGAGTCGAAAATGTGTATCAGCACTTGAATGCCCATTGACTTGTATAGTAATCAGTAGGAAAGCTGCATTGACCCAGAAGTGCCCGAATTAAAAAAAAAAAAAAACACGTTAAAAATCAGGAATCCACAGCAGTGCCACCTAGTGAACAATTTTGTTTGACTCTTATATATCCATCAAGTTTCAGCTTAATTCGAGTGACGGATCTAGAGAAGAAGTCCCAAAAAAGCAAAAAACAGACAAAAAATCATAAAAATAAAAAAAAAAAAAAAAAAAAAATGGCAGCTCCACCTGTTGAACAAGTTCAGATCTAGGAGTCCCCGTTAATGTCCCTGTGCGATACCAAAACAATAGGGTGAGCGATTTTGAAGAGGAAGATATTTTACGATTTGTCCCCCAAAGGAACAAAAAAGAAAATAAATAAATAAAAAGATGCAAATTCACTGGAGCGTGACCATTTGGAAAAAAAAAGCAGTAGAGACACCCCCCCCCCCACCCCCCAGGCACATCCCCATCAAGTTTGAAGCGAATCTGGTGGAAGGCCTTGGAGAAGAAGTCGAAAATGTGAATTGTGGAAGACAGACAACGGATGACGGATAGACGGACGGTGCACGGACGGGTAGATGGCTGGTCATAAAATAACTTTAGCTGAGCTGAGGACACACAAACAAGAGAGAGAGGGAGAGAAAGAGAAAGATAGACAGAGATAGAGAGACACAGAGAGAGAGAAAGAAAGAGAGAGAGGGAGAGAGAGAGAGAGAGAGAGAGAGAGAGAGAGAGAGAGAGAGAGAGAGAGAGAGAGAGAGAGAGAGAGAGGGGGGGGTGTAAAAGTAATATGCTGCTGGTAAGTCTTCTCGAGCTGCTTAACTATAAATTTGTTTGCACCGGACAATATACACATAGAGCTAATTACTCAATAACTTCCCATGTCCAGTTAAGGGGGTCAATACCACCTGCAAGACATCTGCTCCTGTGCCCTTACCCTGCTGCTGGTAAACAACCGAGCTGAATGCATGAGTGTTGAACTGGCAGCCGTTGCAGGAAACAGACAAACCCACGGAGCTGGAAGTTGTAACCACTTTTCTGGCATATAGATGAGCATGTCTTTTATCTGAAACCCCAGCGCTCTTGGCTAATAACGTTTTAAATGTATACACAAACTTGTGACGAGTATGCCATTTTATTGGCAATATATCAAAATTTAAAAGTGTGCTTTTATTTGGCTGTATGTATTTTATTTGCGTCAGTTCAGGCATTAAACACGGTGGCATCACTTAATCAGCTGAATGCACTGAGCATTGACATTCTATACAAGATTAAAAACCAACTAGTAGGCGCAGAGAAAAATAAAAGGACAATTTCAAACTCCACACAATTACCTTTCCAACCCCATTTATTTGAAGGAAATCCGCCGGTAAGTTTTTGCAAAATACAATTAAAGAATTCGTGTAGACGACCTTGAGCTTGATCAAACTGTTTTACCTTTTATCTGATGAATATAGTTTGTTATTGTGCAGGTCATGTCAGGTTGGCTCAAAATTTTTAATGTACTCTCTCTCTCTCTCTCTCTCTCTCTCTCTCTCTCTCTCTCTCTCTCTCTCTCTCTCTCTCTCTCTCTCGTATAAATAATTAGCATCCAAATCAGCTGGTTGACAAGCTAAACTACGTCTGATTACAAAATGAAAAAAAAAACTGTTACAGGATAACAGTTATACTTACAGGAATTTCAACATGATTCCCGCCTCTCTCTCTCTCTCTCTCTCTCTGTCTCTCTCTCTCTCTCTCTCTCTCTCTCTCTCTCTCTCTCTCTCTTTTCATAAAACCTAATTCTTTCTCTGATAAAAGTAGTAGAATTTTACAATAATTAGGACCGTTTTACATTTTGACCTTTTGAACTTTATGGAACCACGAGTTAGATGTACATTATGCTTGGCTGACTTACAGATGACTTACAATGGCATACTTCATTTTGGAAATCGAAATTATTAGCCTAATAATTGACTTATTAGATGACTTGTTGGATTCTATGCTTTCTTGAACATTTAAATTTCCTTTCAAAAATACATCTGGGAACCAACTTGAAATGTGATTGCTATCCGTACAAATTTTGCCTAATGTAATTCAATTTTTTTACTACGTTTTAATACTTTGAGGCCTAATGTCACTTGCTTCTGGCTGATGTTTAACATTTGAACCAATGTACTTACTATATATATGGAAATTCAAACACTTTTCTTTTTGAAATACTCTTAGTGTATCTCCTTTAAAACAACATCATGTATTTAACTACATGCCTAAAACACATCAAATTATATAATCATGTTGTTTGGATTCTTGTTGATGGTCATTTTAGGCCTAGGAGGCTTTTCTGGTGGAATAATGTTGGTGTTAGTGTCACTTTGTGGACTTATATGGATGATGATCATTGTTGAGATGGTGGTTGCAAGTAGTACCTTTTTAAATACTGAATTTTATGACATTTTCAACAAATTAAGAACCTCCATTTACAAATTATGTGATGTGCTGCAAATTTTGAATCCTTTTCATAAATTGTATGGTCCTGTATGCGCATGAATGATGCACCTGTTCAAGCCATTTTACAGAAATATGCCTATAATTTCAAACATAACCTTTTTTGCATTCTGTCATGTCAAAACTAGATATGGCTTTTCCGATCCCATGGACCTTTACACTTACGTTTTGGTCTCTTTATGGTAAATACGAACTATAAATTTATGTGTTTCAGATATACATACCAAGGAATATTGCCTTTGGTCGGAATTGACTTGGATTTGTTTCATTAGGACTACGGTTTGGATATGGTAATGACACTGTCAAATTTCATCTTTGTTCAGGAACGGCAATTAAAGGTTCACTCGTCATCTTTGAACCGGGTCTGAGAATAATACTCTCGCAATTTTACTCAAACACTCGTGGATTTTTGCATAGTAAGAGTTCATAGTATGTTAAAACTAACATGATAACTGTTACTAATGTTGTTTACTTCTGAAGAGCTTAATCGCGTTGTTTATTAACTTTTTGCGATTCGATCACAAAACATGGTTTCCCTGTCAAGCGTACCGCTTTTCTGCGCTTAATTTTGATTGGCCAACTGTGGTGACGCGATATGCCAGTCATTGTCGTGTGGCCTCTGCTTGACGATGGCGTGCTATATTTCAATAGCATTGATATCACAGCTTGCTTGCCGCAGTTTTGAAGGCTTTGTTAAAAAAAAAAAAATCTTCAAAGCATGGCAAGCGTTTTATTTGATCAGCGGCTCCATGGGATTTTTGTAAGTGGTATATGTAAGTGTACTGTTCAACATGGTAGCGGTTCATAAGGTAGGGTCCTACTACCTATACATGGCACTTTCAGAGGTTCCAATAAAACTGGATGTTTTGTCGCAAGAAGTAAGTTGTACCGTTACTTACCCACAACAAATTCAACGATATCAAATTACAATGTATATTTGATAAAATTGCCACCCGATTAATCGGACTAATTGATAGTTTTGGGACCGGGCTAGCGGGTCGGACTCCACTATAATATCTGAATTATACATACCCAAGCTCAGTCATTCTGTTCACCAGAATATTTTCTTATGTCGGTCGTAGCATCTGTTGCTGGCTGCATCGCTGATTTTTCCTTCCTAAATTTAGGTATTTTGAGACAGATTGTGCTGGTTTAGCGATACAACTCCTGACGAACGTACTAAGATAAGACCCACCAATGCAATTACCAAGTTGTAAGTGCGGGCTCTGAGCTCGCAAGAACTTCAAATACAATTTAGACAAAGGCTTTATTTTTTTCTGTTGAATTTAAATGTAATGATAACTTGTGCGGGAATTATTAAATATGATTAGAACTATTGGTTTCTTTGGGTGAGAAAACAATCGCCGCCACGTCGGTGATGAAAGACGGCGTTGAAAAAGCAATGCCTTTGAAGTAGGATTAGGACGTTCAGTCATGTCATGATCTCGGCTGACTGTACGGCCTCTATTCAACATCCCTCTTCGGATTAAATGTTAAAAACTCCAAGATAGCATAAAGAAGAAAGCAAAGTATATGTAACAAGAGCGACCTAATACATAAAATGTATGACCATATGGTTTGGGAACCACGGCGCTAATTCATCAGCGTCATCGCTGGAGCGGACACAGCGGTGGCCATTTTTAAACGAGCTGTTGCCACGACCGGTCATGTGGCCACTTTCTCAAGCCCATCCCCGCCACACTGAGAACAAACACGGTCGGCGTGAATGTCAACGCTCAGCAAGAAGCTCTACTAAATACCCGTTTTTATGTGTTTTGCAATTTCAGCAAAAATTTGATTTTTACATGACAGATACATAAGATATTCAAAGATCAAAAAACTTTTTTTTTGCCGAAATTTCGGGTGATTTGTATCTCGCTGCCCTAAGTACTTTGAAATGAGACGTCTGACCTGTGTTACATTTAGATACATACATGCTTTACAAATAGACACCTCATTGGTAAATATGACCTATTGATACTGTTATATTTTATGGATTTGGGTCTATTTATTCAAGTTACAGGATACGGAGACCAATACAACAAATGACTGCAAGTAGCAGATATTACGTGATTTGAAGACAGCATTTGATAGTCCGCTGGTTTCATATCTGCCAAGTTATTGCTGGATTATCGTCATTATTTACCCATCCTTTATATCAAGACATTGTATTAGAACACATACGGTTTGATGAGCGGCGACAAGATTCGAGCTGGATGATAGAATGTGATCTTTGGACAAAAATTGGACATTCATGGCCACAGATGAATACATTAGTTATCAAAAATAATTGTTCAATGATAATGCACGTGGTTTGTGAGACACCCACACCATAAAATTATGTTATATATTTAACACAGTAGCTATACAAGAACAGAAGTTATTCCATCATAATACAGTATGATTGTGGTCAATGGGAAATGAACAATGTGCACTCCTTGCACCTGGGGTATCGCAAGTAAGGGTTAACTTGTCCAAGAAGATTTGATTTGATTTGATTCGGTGCCGGTCACATAATACATAAAATAAACAATATGAAAAATTCAATAAAGACAATTACATAAATAAAAGAGCATAATCGAATCTACAAATTTTCATTATTTTTAGACATACCTCAGTTATGTGTTTATAAAATATACCTTGAGAAACAGAAGGTATCACAAAGTATCACATGAAAATATAGGATGTAGCACAAGAAACTTAAGAAATCACATCAGGGAGTAAACAAATTTAAAATATGCATCGAAAATCAAATAAAATGGTAAAAGAAATCTGCAAAAAGACCGGCATCAGGATAACCCAAGAAAGCTGGCTTGATTTCTTTGCTTATTTCCATTGGGGTCAGGGGTATAAAAGTTACGGGAAAAATACTTAAAAAGTGAATACATGTAAATACATTTAGCAGTCAGTTATAATGTAAGCAAGAGTGCTTTAGAATAAAAAATAAATAAGACATTACAGTATACCTTCTACTTAGTACAAGCTGTATGAAGCACCATCACCATGAACACTAATTCATATCTTTATTCGTACATAATAGTACACTGTATTGTATATTACATAAAGATAGAAAGAAAGAGGTGAAAGAGTAGAAAAAACACACTGGTCATTCAACATCGAAATAATGTACACCTTCCAATAACGAAGCTACTTTAACAGGGGCACAGGAAGTCAGCGAAGGCCTGACACTCCTTCTGTGTTAATGTAGTCTGGCAGCTGACATCCCTAGTTTCACATAACTCGCGGATGGTATTGGTAAGTGAACGAACCTCAGCTGGTATGTGTCTGGCATTGTCAACAAGTACAAGCAGATCGTGTACATTTTACGAACGCAACTTTGATCTCGAAATATTGCAATTACATAGGATATGATAAAGAGCGGATGCCATGAAGAACTAACTTACCAAGAGTTTGTACGGTAACATTATTGCTGTCGTACACTTTACAGAAGAATCTCAGAATATATAACGCTTATGGAGTTGCGCCTCTATCTCAGCATCTTCACAAATCAAGTTTAGCAATTTATAGTGGCACCGATATGGAAGTCTCCGAACTAATTGGACAGCTTCCTCCACGCCGTGTAGAAAAGTTCAACATATTTACTAGACAGGTCCCACAGCTGACAACCACACAGTAACATACAGTAACTTTTGAATAATTTGTATCTGGTGGATGAAAAATTATGGTTAAATTGAGATATAATTAGGTTACTTCAATATTGAAATTTTGAATAGAATTGTCTGATATTTTCTTCTTCCACATTGGGACCAATGGGATTGCCTAGCTGCTGAAATGAAGTAACAGGCTTGATATGTTCACCCTCCATATAAATGGGCAAAGAGGTTGAGAAGTCATCTTTACCAAATGTTATCATTTTAGATTTGTCTGGATTGAATACAAGATTATACTCATCTGAGAAGTTGATGCCGACGTCCAACAATTTCATCAAGGAAATGCGTGTTGGAGCCATTAAAGTAATATCATCTGCATATGCTGCTGTACCCATAAAGACATTACAAATATAGCACACAAAGCCAGATGTTTTTAATCTTGGTAAAAGCTTATCAATGTAAATACTGATAAGTATTGGAGATAAAACTTCGCCTTGTTTCATTCCCTTTTGCACAACTGAAAGATCTGGAGCATGCGAAATCCCATTTAACTCTCATATTTTGATTGGTGTACATGTTAATGAGAAGACGGCATATAATTGGACTTAGACCTTTTTTTTAGCAGCATCGTAAACAGTTTTAAATGTTCAACCTTACCAAAGGCTTTGCTTGCATCTAAAAAGATGACATGAACATTGGACCCTTGTTGTGTATAATAATTTATGGTTTTGGAGACAACAAAGGTACAATACTTGGTAGAGCTCCCAGGCTTGAAACCAGACTGTAGGCTGGACATGTCCAGTACGCTTCCATTTTCATTCAGAATTAACCAATCTAATAATTTTCCAATCAGACTACCCAGTGCAATTGCTCTATTTTTGTCAGAGTTATTCAGTGACTTTCTTTTATTCTTAGAAATTGGAATGAGATTACTAATAAGGAAATCTTTTGGAACACAACCATGGAAAATCATTGATTGGAACAATAAAGATAAATCGAAAGACAAATTATCACCTCCCAGGATGATATGGTGTGAGTAGTGCTGTGCACCGCCATCATGCTTACCAATGTTGAGGGACTTTATTGCTGACTTTATTTTATCCACAGAGATGATCGAATGCACGGGATTTAAGCTTCCTACAAAATCATCATAAACCAATGAATTTATGAATTTCTTCAACTTATCCATCTGTGATTTATCACAGAAAACCGAGTTATAAAGTTCTTCGTACTTATCAGCACATCTATCGGCTATGATGCATGGATTAAACTCGCTATCAATAGAATTTGGGATGTTTTTGTCGTTACGCTTAATTCTTTTGATTATTTTCCAAAATTCATTGACATTATTGTTGGAAATAAAGTCAGCTAGGTTTTAAGCACAAATCTTTGCTTTGTCCTGTTTGAATGAGCGTATAGCATAATGGTATTTGGCACGCATTCTCCTTCTAATATCTGCAATTATTCCTTCACGTGGACGATTATTTTCTCTCCATATGAAGTGTCAGAAAAGGGTCTGTTTTTTTCAGACCTTCAATGTGGTCATTGCAACCAGTGATAATTTTGGTCTCATTAACTGATAAGTGAGGAGTATATTGTTTTCCTGCTTTGATGCAGGCTTCAACAATATCGTCATGATATTGTGGAATTTCACGATCATGATTAGTGAAAGACGCGCTAAGGCAATGAATAGCTGCCCGGGGTCCCTCAATATCATTTAAGTTGTTATCTAGTTCTAATTTATAATTAAACTTGTCTTGCCATGAAGCAAGATGCCATAATGGCTTAGACATCTTTGAAAATTTACTAACACAGTGATGTTGGGTAGGAATACTAGGGGAAAGTTTAACAGCACTGTGGTCAGACATATTCAATCCATCATGACAAACATGATACTCATTTACATGGTTATAAAGGTTATCAGATACAATTATGGGATCAATTGTAGACCTGTTACCATTAATTTTACTTTCATATGTAAAATCAGTTGCACTAAGTTCATGCGTTAACAAACAAATCCTCATTGTGCATGGAAGTGTGAAGAGGAGTTTTGTTAAGTGACTTAGTCCGAAAAAAGTCGGTGTTAAAATCACCACCTATTATTACTTGCTCTATATTGGTTTCTCGACACTTAAGCGATATTTCATCTAAAACATTTTCAAATTCCCTAGAAAGGCAATTATTTGCTACTGAGTCACATGGCATGTAAACATTAACAATAATGATACTCTGGCCATTTATATCGAATGCGCATGCGCAGACACGTTTAGTGACAAAAGAGGCAGATGAACATTTTGTTTCTAAGCTCTTCTTCCATAAGATGGCACAGCCTCCATAAGATCTCTAATGGGGGAGGTCTTGCTCATTCATAACTGAAACTAGCAAAACGTGACATTCTGGTATTTCACTTTTAAGTGTGTTGATTTTTTTGCTACGAAGCCAACGCTCTTGTTGTAAGACAATATCACTCTCATTAGACAGTTTTCTTATGTAATCAAACCTGCCTGTGCCATGACCATGAGAATTGTAAGAAGCAATAATCAGATGTTGTAACAAAGTCATAATTGTCCTAAAAGTCAGACGCATCAAGATGAATGTTAGTTGCGATCTTGGAGAGATGAATCTACTCTTGGCGGGATATATTTTCTAGCTTTTACTCTTGCTGGCCATTTGTTGTTATTGAATAAGTTATTGAACTGCGATGCCGGAACGGAGAGTCGAAATGATTTATATTTTGCATTTTAATTAGATATGCATGTAAGTGCGAGCACATCAAAGCCTGCATGAGTACCATGGGAATGTAAATCACTAGTTATGGTATCAGGGTCCACCCTGTAAATAAATAAGTCTCGTTTGGGCTCTGGTGCCCCGTTAAAACGGCTGTTTGTAATTTTGTACGGCCTGCTATAATCTTGTATCGCCGATTTTCTCGACATTTCAACTTTTTGACACATGAGAAGGGATTTCAAAACCTTGTGAATAAATTGATATATCTCTCCACCTCTGGTTCTCACCATCACTATTTGCAGCAAAGCTTGCGATTAATGACTGACCAATTTCTTCTTCTTCTTCTTCTTCTTCTTCTTCTTCTTCTCCTCCTCCTTTTCCTCCTCTTCTGCTTCGTCTTCTTCTTCTTCTTCTTCTTCTTCTTCTTCTTCTTCTTCTTCTTCTTCTTTTTCAACAAATTGCTGTGTGCGTTTCGGACGCGATAACTGGAGAAACATTTGACTTGGTTAGTTGAAATTATTTGTGAAGATGTTCCTATATAAAACCTTGCTTGGGATTGCAAATGGGTGACCTTGACCTGTTTTCAAGGTCACGTGGGTATGTCATGTGAAATTGACGCGGACGCAATAACTCCGCAAGGACTTGACTTAAGACGTTGAAATTTTGCATTATTATGTACTATAATAAGAACTAGGTTGGAATCGTAGATGGATGACCTGGACCTATTTTCAAGGTCACATGGCCACTTTTTAAAGTCATTGCAGATGCACGCAAGAAAATTTGACTTAAAGAGGTTGATATTTTGTGTGATTATGTTTCTATTTAAGATTTTTGCTTGTAACTGAAAATGTATGACCTTGACCTATTGTTCCAGGTCACGTGGGCATGTCATGTAAAATTGACGCGGATGCAATAACTCCAAAAGGGTTTGACTTAAGAAGTTGAAATTTTGCATGATTATGTACCATGAAAGGGACTAAGCTGAGATAGCAGATGGGTGACGACCTACTTTTCCAAGTCACATTGGCATGTCATCTTAAATTGACAGGCATGCTATAACTCTGCAAGGATTTAACTTAGGTGGTTGGAATTTTGCATGTGTATGTACCATAATACCAGCTAGTTCGGGACTATAAATGGGTGACCTTGACCTATTTTAAGGTCGCATCACCACTTTTTTAAAAAATCAATGCCGATGCCCTCAAGAAAGATATGTCTTGAAGAGGTTGACATTTTGTGCGATCATGTTTCTATGAAAGACTTTTGTAAGACCTTGCTTGTAACTTCAGACGTGTGACCTTGCCCTATTTTTTGAGGTCACGTGGGCATTTTTGAAAAATCCACGTTTAAGAGTGTACCTTCACCATATCTGCAGATCATTGGAATCAGTATGCCTATTTATAAAAATAATGGTGACAATAGTAAGGGCGCACTGGGAGACATTTGATTTTCTGTTAGAAAATCAGCCTGTTATAGTATTGTTATTGTCATTTGCTTCAGGTTCAGAGGCATTCTGACTTATATCTTGTTCCTTGTTATTTGTTTGACTTGATTGATTGTTGTAGGCTTTGGTTAATGTTGTGTGTCCTGCTACAGATCTTACTTCCTTGCAATTACCATTGATTGATCCGTAACAATCAACGTTTTTCCAAGGTTTCGGGGGGGGGGGGGGGGGGGCAAACGCCATCCCCCGCACCTACACATTTAGACATTGTTATTTGGAGCTTAGTTGTTGTAAACACGTTGGCTGATTATCATCTAAGAGAGGCTCTGACTTAAACAGATAACAAAAACTTAAAAATGTAAGCATTTTTAGCTCAACTGCCTGGTCAGTCAGCTAAGCTCCAAAAGCATCAGCCATATTTACTTTACATTTGGTAATGTACCATGTTCAAATGGTCACGCCCCAGCAAATTTTGGATTGTTTTATGAACTTTGTTTTTTCGGAGCCAATATTAAAAAAAAAATTCTTCTCTGAAACCGCTCACCCGAATTACTCTCCTATATTTAATATTGTGTAAGTCAATAGACATTATAATGCCGATTCACATTTTCGACTTTTACTAACAGTCATCCAGATTGACTGCAAACTAAGTCGCAAAGTACTGTGTGTGGGTCTGTCTCTACCAGATTTGTTCAAATGGTCATGCTCCAGTGACGTTTGGATTTTTAATGATTTTTTTTTTTAGGGGGGGGGATCTAAAGATTTTTTTTTCATTCCCTGGCCGGTAACTCGATTGCTTTGATGTTAAACAGGAACACACCTAAGGACCCCTAGTTCTGAATTTGTTCACCAGGTGGTGCTGCATGAACATATAATTTTTTGGTCTGAAATTGCTATTTTTGATTTTTTTTCCCAGGACTGCCACTCGGATCAAGCTAAAAGGAAGTTCTTTACTATGTGACACTGATGTGGATTCATGATTTTTAAAGACTTTTTCCAATTCTGCTACTTATTGGTAAATGCATCTTTCTCAATTATTACAATGTGTCAAAGGCATTCTTATGTACTTCTCATTTTCGACTTCTCCAAAACCGGCAGTCAGATTGACTTCAAACTTGGTGGCAATGTACGTTGTGTGGGTCTCTACAGAGTTTGCTCAAATGGTCCTGTTCCAGTTAAATTTGGGATTTCTTTTTATTTTGTTTAATCTTAAAAAAAGTTTTAATAGGGAATTTTGACACGGAGATTTCTTGTAATGGTTACAGCTTAAAAAAATTTGCTAAATTAGTGTCAAACTTGGCAGGGATATACGCTTGACAAGTGTATACCTATTGTGTGCAAGTGGTCATGCACCAGCGATTTTTGGACCTTGACCTCATTCACAAGGTCACACGATATCTGACATGAAATCTGCTGAACTTTTACTTGATAACTTGAGATCTATTTTGAGTTAGGACCTTGATGTTTATGGTTCTCTATGATAGGCATGCTTCGGCAGTACATGAGTAACCTTGACCTAATTTATGCGTTCACATTGCAACATACATGAATTGTACCCTTCAGTGCTTTAACTTTTAAACAACTTGCAATGGTACCTTGATGTTGGACATGTTAATGTTCCACCATAAAGTTCAGATTTGTTCATTCTTACACCCAACGTTTGCAGAGCCACAAGTGTGATGGATCTCTTCGTCAGCTGAGCATAGGCTGTTCGCATAGCCCTCTCGTTATTATGTTGCCTGCATCCCCCAAGAGTACATCTTTGCAGCGCAAGCTACATGCAACATTGCCTGGCAGTTGTCCTCATGGGGAATAATATATTTTTATATTTTATATAAAATATTTTCACTGCAATGGAAGCTCATTTTGTAAGTCTGAACCAAAGTGCTGTTAGCATTCGTTATCATTATAATGAACAATGTACCATCAGCAGTTATAATCAATATATGATGTTGAAAGATTGAGTTCTTCTCCTTGTTTCTTCTCCATTGTGTCCAATTATTGTGCGATTGTCTCTTGTTTTCTGTTTTTGAGTTTCACTGACTTTGTACAGATGAGTAATAATACCTGTTATCCCATTTTTGATAGAATCCTTGGCTTCTGATGCGTCAATAGCTATGGTACACTCTTTGTATTACCCTTATTTGTGCATTAGTTACTGCAAAGGTGAAATACAGCGCGATTCCTGAAACTGACCGGGGAATACAGCGGTTCTCTCGTAACTGGCCGGGGAATACAGCGATATTCTCGCTGTATCTCCCTATCTGGTTAGTGCATCGATCAGCCACCAAAAGTCTCTGTCATGCGATACAAGCCTTTACGCGCTGCAGACGACAACATGATGGCGGACTGTCAAGTGAACTGCAGCAGCAGCCGGGTATTTTGGGGCATGAAATTACATCATCAAAAATGGGATAAAATCGTCATTCACTGCTTTAGTGTGATATACAGGAAGAATCTACCCTAGGACATCTGTATTACCCTCGGCTTCGACTCGGGTAATACAGCTGTAACCACCAGTTGCCTTTTATGGGGTTACTGCCTGTCTCAAGTCAGGAGTGAAATTTGTTTCTTTACATTGGTATTGGAAGAGAAATGTTGATACTTTGGCAAGTCAGGAAACTCTTTGCTGTCATTGTTGGGTTTGGAATTAATGAATATGGATCTTGTGTTTCTGTACTATTTGGGGAAGATACTTCCTGTATTTCACACTAAAACAGTGAATAACTAATAGTATCTGGGTAATGGGTCTTCCTAGGTGCATTATTACAATTGAATATATACAAGAACATACCTATGGGGATTCTTCTGGTGTTCTTACTTTGCCCTTTATATGAATTTGAATGGTCAAATTGAGGCCAGTGAGTAGTAACCAACATTTTACTTTAAAACCGTCTACAATATTTAATATAAACGTAGTGGGCATGTGCTTCATGTTTTCATGGGCTGTGCAAGACGCCTTTATGACGAACAACCTTGACCTATTCCCAAGATTACCGAGTAAATTTGTGTTAGTTTCTGCAAAACTATAACACAGGTAGAGCTTTTAAACCTTTATACTACATTTCATTCAAACTTAGTAAGCATGTGCGTCAGGTGGGCTGTACAAAATGCCTTTAAGACCGACAGCTTTGATCTATTGCCAAGGTCATAAAGCAACTTTTTTAACAACTTGTCCAAAAGATGTTGCTCTGTGCTCTTATTTCATAAATTAGTCATGTTGGATACTTCTAATTTAATTTTATGCATGGATTCCTGTTAATTACCATTATTAGTCAGTCGGCATTCTAATACTAATATATACATTCACTTTCTTCTCAAGAACAACTGGGTACAGGTTAAGCTAAGCACTGGTTTGCTCATGTAGGGCATCCTTGTGTTTACAAATGAAAACGAGCAGGGCACACAACACTATTTTTTAATTTTTTGCTTTTATTTCTCTGTAAATTTGATCCTTGGTAACCTTGAGAGATCAAATTGGCGTAGTTATGGTATGGCCTTATATCTTTGTAGGCCCAATGATGAATCCCGGGCCAAAGGTCATTATTAAACATTTATGTTCTTAATTATGACTTTGAGTGTGCCTGAAAGGTAAACTGATATATTTGCTAACACATTGGTGATGATGCATCGTATCATTTTTTATTGCTAAATAATAACTCATTTTGTGAGAAAAGACTGTGATATTGCACACAGCGAGGGTCTTCAAAAACGATCATCTTATCTGCCCACAAACGAACTGCGTAATAGGGTTATGACTACGAGGAAGCTGTTCAGGACAAAAAGGCACATATACAATGGTGATGCATAAGGTCTTAAATCTAGTAATGGTGTTGCATAAGGTCAAACATGAAATGCACATGGTTAATATTGATCTAATTAATGTGGTCATATGCTACTTAATAAATTTAATGTTTTGAGATGTAACTTGAGAATTGTACAGCCATTTTATTCGTCAATTGAGAACTATTGAGTCAGTAGCTAGAATGTTTTTTGTTTTGTTTGTCTTTTCTCTCTCTCTCTCTCTCTCTCTCTCTCTCTCTCTCTCTTTCCCTCTCTCTTTTGTTTCATAAAAAGGCAACCTTGATGTAGGTTCCAGTGTTACAAGGTCACTTTAGCGTCTGTATCCATGATCCTGGCCAGTTGAGCATAGACATTTTTGTTTCTTCTTCAGGAGAAGATACATTTCATAATTCTTTAATACAAAGTTACCATTCATTTCCACCTTAGCAGTTTTCCATTTACCGACTCAACTTTGTCTATGTCAAAGACTCTTACCTCTTTCAACCAGCATGATTGCCAAAGGCAATCTAACTATAAAGTAAACATTACTACGCCCTAGATGATGGTGCCAACTTAAAAATCGATAATTGTTTTGTTCCCCATCTACCTCTTGTACTAAAAAGTCTAGGGGTTCTTAAAATGTTCCTGCTCAATTCCAGAGAAATGGGCTGCGCGGCCTTGAAACGGACTGGCTACGAATTTCTCGCAAAATCAACTATAAAAGGTTGCACCCACCCATTTCAGGAACAGGCCAGCCTAGATTGAAATGGATCTGGCCAACCGATTTGGCAAGAAAAGCGACAAAAAAAAAAAAAAATATGAATTACATTCTTACTCAAAAATATTGAATCGCATAGCAATCAAAGGAATTTATATATAAATGGAGAAAAAACAAATAAATAATCCAATATAAGGGTCATCAACAACTGGCAAAAAAGTTTGTTTGACACTTTGGCAAGGTATTAAGATTCAGGGCAATTTAAATGATGGTTTTAAAGAAATCAAAAATACCAAAACACACAAGCATTCTTAAAAATATCACCCCCACATCACTACTTGGTGAGCAAACAAGGTCTACAAGCCATGAGAGGGGTGCCTATGTAATTTCCAAACAGTCGGAGATGTGATTTTGGAGATATCTTTCTCGTTCATGCCAGAAAATGAGTCAAAAATGTTTAAATTCCAAACATTACTGAAACACATCTATTTGAGCAAGTAAAGCAGAGACCCATTCAAAGCACATTTTCACCAAATTTGCAGTGGATCTCGCTGACAGCTTTAGACAAGAAATTGGGCTATGGACAATATATGCATGTATGTTTGTATGTATGTGCATATACCTTTCGTCAAAGATAAATTGCAGGCAGCGAGACATCGTCAGAATGTAACCAAAAATCAAATGTCAAACACAATAAGTAGATAATATAAATTGATGTAAAGGAATTATCAGTGATGCTGTTTTTAGTCGATTGTACTGGTGTTACATCTATAGACTGACCATTAGTGTCTTGCTTGTCCTTACTTTTTGTTGTTCTTATTTATTTATTTGTTTGTAATATATTTATTTGCTTGTGTGTTGATTTGTATATCAATACTGGGGGACAGTGTTATAAGGAGAGTTACCAGCAGTTTTTAGCCAAACACTGTAGGGGAGAGCTGCTGTAATGGGTACATTTTAATCTATAAAAGTGGAGGTAAATTAGCGGGCCGAAACTCGCTTCTTTGGTGTAGGTGTGTCCTCAAATCTTGTGTCATCTTCCGAGCGACAGAATACGAGATTAAAAACCATCGGCGTATGTACTTTTGCCAGTTTGGATTATGATCTTGGCTCTTCAGAAATAAACTGTAGTTTGTCTTCGGTCGCAAACCATATCAACAAATTCACTTATTCAAATTTTTCATTTTTGTGCCTCACGTTAAAAAAAAAAAAAAGGTAGTTACAAGTGCGCCTTGCTTCAGAGTTCTGAGGGCAAAGCATGACCACGGCGCCCCACCAAACAATTAACCTCAAAGCGTGACCACGGCGCCCCAATGAAACAATTACCCTGACAGCAAATTAACATATGATATATAAGTAATAAGTGAGCCAAAACTTATAATTAAAGCAGCACCCACTTTTTGCGGTGCTCGCTGATGACATACTTTTGGCTTTATATTCTGTTATTTTGTTCGTCATGTACTTTTTGCATTGTTCTTATAATTGATATAGATTATATCGGCAGTAATTATTTGTTAAATTCAACATGAATATTAATTTCCATTGTAACATTAGGTATTTCAGGTATATGCTAACATTCTTTCTTTTTAGATTTTTGAATTTCTTTGAAAATATGGGAAATCCAGTAGTTCTAAATACGTAATAGTATATTTTCAAACTTGTATATTAACACAAAATCGAAGGTCCACAAAAACGCGTAAGATATATTGTGATCAGATGTGTTGCACTTAAATTCTTAACATCAATCTAGAGTTTGCAAATCTGACAGAATCTGCAGATCTATTACAAAAATGAAGTTCATAAAGTATCTGCTAGGGGGCAGTGGCTTATGACATCCTTTTGAGCCAGATGGTCCCCCTTGTGATATCCAAAATGGTTTTTATGTCTTTCCTCATAAATGAGGGACGTTGTGGATTCTTTCCAAATTTAGCACAGAGATCAAGGAACAAAGATCAGCTGACAGGTTTTTCAGGACAGTTTCAAATTTACTGTCAATTTGATTTTTGCGACCACAGGTATTGGAACGTATTGAAAAACAAAGATAGTCATATTAGATTTGATGAGTGGTTGTTCGTTTATTGTGACCTGTTTACAGTCAATGTGACTTCGTTACTGCAATGGCTTTAAGCAGTTAGGTGGCATAATGAAGCTATTATGTGTGTAAAAGTGGCTTATGAGTGTTTAATTTGCAAACGGTTAATCTGGGAAATTTGGTCAATTTTCGGGTCGGGCCCTTTGAAATAATCTGTATTACGAATGACAGAATACATTTCCCGCAATGTTTGGTAAATGGTAACTTTAGCAGTAGCTTACAAAACTTTGAACATGTATAGAATGTTTGCATGTTAGCACCGGCATGTATAGCAAAGATATGCATCTTCTTAACACAGAACCTACAATAGTTCCACAAACGACCGTGCAATATTTGGGCTTTCACGAGTTTGACTGGATTTGGATTACGATATTCATAAGTATTGGTCTCAGTGTTTTTTTTTTTTTTTTTTTTTTTGTATTATTACAAAGGTTGGAACAATATTTCACTATATAGTTGAAGCAATAATAATACCTAGATCAGGCCTAGTAATGTAAACTTTGTACCAAATGAGACTAAAAGCGGTAATCAACAGCCTTAAAGTCTGAGATATACGATTGTGGAATTTGTACATCATACGGAACCCAATAATTTCACGTTAAATGCAAGATCATTCAAAAGCTCTTCGGAATCTTGCTCCCGGTAAAAATGCGCCATTGCCAAAAACATGAAGTATTATTTCATTTCAGCCACATTGTTACAGATGAAAGCTTTATCAGCTGTCATAATCAAACCAGTAATTGCGCACACAACATGCTTAGGGGCAAGACTACCAATAGCAATGTGGAACATTATTAAATGCATCAACAAACATTGCAAAGGGAAATGCAGTAGTAAGTATGACAGTCCAGGCAAAGCCTCAGTAAAAGTGCAAAGGCCAAATGCCACCTCAGCAGCAGACATCCTGCAGATTTTCAAATATGACAAGCCGACCATATGTTGTAAGCAATGTCCCTCTTTACCCGTGTAAAATCAATTAGGACAATTGCATGCAAAGTGGTGTACAATCAAGGTTGGCTGACCCCCACTAACAGAATAAACAATACCCTTTACAGGCACATTTAATCCGCCCTATGGAATGCCATGGAGACATGTGGTCCAGTTATCTTCACTGAATGCCATCAGGAACCCCAAAATTGCTACCCAAGTGCCACTGGAGAAGGCTATAGCTGCTGTACCTGACTGCTTGTTGTGCCTAAATCAGCCTGGTTTTCGGATCTTTTCACATGCTGCATAAGAGGGTCTTGTGCAATTGGCATCCTTTGAACATTCGTGTTTTTGTCACATAACAATTGCCTTCTTATCTTACTGATAGAGGCGGAAGGGCTAGATTTGTCGTACATGATCACTATTAGTCACTCAAACTTTAGGACATTTGATGTATCTACATGAAGCAACTGGAACGGTTCACGTGCAAGACCGATAAGTGCCTTTGTCACATCATCATAAATCTGCCAAGACTGCAATGCTGACTTTTTGCTGATAGAGTTGCCTGCAGATGCTATATCACATCCAGAGAAGGCATGAAAAACTGCCAATACTTAAGCTGTGTCCTTTCCAATGATTTGGCAAACTTTGTTGCAGCGCTACCAGGTAAACCTTCTAGCAAGCCCAAAATGCAATTCATATACTCATATGGGGCTGAAAATGCAGCGGTTCATGAAATTTCCCAATGAGGATTACAATGACGTCCAAATCTACTATACTTAATTGTACTGTCTTTATACGAAGCTGAAGAACATACCAAATGTGGACAATGATGCGAATATTGGCTTGTTTATGATTAAGGTCAGCCATTTTGCTGTTTGAACTAAAGTATCTGGCTAATTGAAAGTTATGTAAACATGTGAGGCACATTTCAGATGGAACATGCCACTACTGATGTTAGAAACTTGAACAGCATTTCCTTGTTTTGGAAGTTATACATAAAATTTATTTTATTCTATAAAGTTAAGTTAATACTGATGCTTTGGTGGTATTCAAACTTGATACTGGTTGCCCTTTTTGGATCTGAATGTCTAAGGTAGCCTATAAATTCTTAGTTTTAATAGAACATAATCAGCTTTATTATGTTACATCAAATAGTGTTACGTTATTATAACACCAGGAATCATGACACATGGAGTATGTTATCTCCAGCGGCTGTGTTGGATTTCTTTTTTCCCTGCAAGACTTTTATTAATGTCCCCTTTATAAGACATTACTTGTGAGAGGTTGCAGGTCATTTATCAATAGAATGGACCACAATATAAGAATATAAAGCTAGATACCTTTTGGCTAGCATACCGTATGTATACATATGTTTAATAACAATATTTAGAGTTGTTCAAAGACATTACAAGCAAATAAGAGACTGCTTACATTTTGTCCGTTTAAATCAAACCAGATATATCTTGCTAAAAAAATGCACAAAGAATCATTATACTAAAACTAAAGGTTTTGGGACGCTTTCGTTTTGCCCTGATGACTTAGGTAATGCATGACAGTGCTAGCAGGCAATAATTTTTGTATTAATTTTAACATAAACTGTGCCTAAATACCTGAATATTACACAATTTTCCGACAACCCATTAGAAGAAATCCCCATTCTTGAAAACCAAGTTCAATGGAGTGAAGTAAGCGTTACTTCCATTTCTGGTAGATTCACAATATAAAAAAACAAAAAAAACAGAGAAAGTGCCAGATGTGCATAGACACATGTGGGACTATCTGGCAGCTTGTTTTAGCAAATGAAGATTCCAAGGTAAACCAGTTTCGTATTAAATGTGTTATACAAAAGGCGCAACAGTGCTATCTCAACAGTGAAGGGTTTTGTCCACCCCACGCAATACACGTAGCTTTCTTGCAAGTATACTCTTTTTTCGTAATTTTGCTGATGCGTTATATGATATAATAAATTTGGACACAAACCTACAAATCAATTTAATTGCTTTCATATTTTTACAATCTATACTTTCTAGCATGTTTGACCTTCAAGATTTCAAATGCCTAGTGCACGCACAGACGCAGAGACACACAAAAACAGACACACACACATACAGACATAATACACACACATGTATAATTATATATATATATATATATATATATATATATATATATATATATATATATATATATATATATATATATATATATATATATGCGTGTGTGTGTGTGTGTGTGTGTGTGTGTGTGTGTGTGTGAATGTGTGTGTGTGTATACATATATGTTTATATATGTGGAATGGCCTTATGTCACGTTTTGTCATTTACCCCAGTCTCGTGACTTGCAGTTGTTTGACGTACCTAGAGCCTTGGATGTTTAAATAAAATTGCTCGATTTTTGTTGAATGTACATGTATACAAATAAAAGCACACGAAAAACAATTTGCTCCTGCACTGAAAACACAGACTTTTCAACTTGAAAAACATAGGATCTTGAAGACGGCTTTATGGACAAAGTTTTAAGAAACATTGTTAAAGGTTGTTGACAAGATAAATCTGTTTATCATAATTAATATGACATATTTAATAAATGCTTAACCAAAGCCTGTTTTGTTAAAGATTATTTTCTTTTGTTCTGAATACAAAATATCTTTGTGACGGAATTCAATGTGTCACGATTGGCCCTACCTTGTCAGAGTCTCTTCCAATAACCACATGTATCCCCAAGGGTCAATAATAGGCCCTCTTTTATTCCCGATTTTTATGAATGACTTGCAGTGCCGTAGCTAGGCTGAGGCAGTGGAGGCGCTTGCCTCCTCTGAATTTTGGCTGATGATGTTATGAGTTAGCACAGAAATAGTTTATTTAACCTCATCAAGACTTGTTTAGATTAAGTTATTATGCACAACAAAAACCAAAAGACCTTAAATTTTGTAACTAAGACTTCGAGTCACTCATAGTGATAGAGGATAAGAGCATCACAGCAGGCGTACTTTTTTCAATGATCACTTGTATCTTTGCCCTAGTAGTTGTAGGACCAAATTCAATTATATGAAAAGATAAAAAATAGTCACATTGAAGTAAACTTTTGAGAATTTATATTTGTATTAAGTCTTTTTTTTTCTTCAAAACCCACTAAATTACACCATTTTACGTGCCATTTTTTAAATGTTGTCAATCTTGGGAGGGGGTACGCCCCCTCCCAAACCCACCCCCACAAGTACCCTTTGCCTCCTCTAGTTCAGAAGGCTGGCTACGGCCCTGACTTGACCGATGCTTCGTCTTGTTCACGTGCTAACTTATATGTCAATGATACGAGGGTGACTGCTTTTGCAAATTGTCTTTCGGGTGGTAGCTGTGAAATTGAACATGATATGCCCAACCTATGTGGTTGGCTCTGTGCAAACAAATTAACATTGAATATTCCAGAATACAATTGTTTATTATTTGGTACTAATCAACGATTGTCCAAATCACACAAAACTGATTTTACCATAGAAATAGAGGAACAGGTCAACGTCGAAGTGACTGAAATCAGGCTACTAGAAGTTACACGTGAATCAACACTAAGCATCCAACCTCGAGTAAGCAAGTTTTGTAAAAGATAGCCCCCGGGGCTTGATATGTTGAAATGTCTGAAGTCAACAACAAAATATTTCAACATGTTGCTAAATGGCATAGTTAAACCCAATTTTAACTCCTGTGACATTATCGGGGGGGGGGGGATGAAACGACACGTTTAAGATTTCCGGGATGTAAAAGCAGGTCGGATTCTAACTGGGGCCACCACATTGTGCCCCTTCTGAACAATTTTTCAAAAGACATTGTTGGATATCCCTCAGCAAGAATATAAAGTTCCAACTATGTGTTCTAGTTTACAAAGTTCTGTACAACTTCACTCCAGCTTACATTCATGATAAATTAGAATATACCAGTGAACTCGGCAGCCGATATACCCGTTGTACATCAAAATGCCACCGCTACATGCCCAACCCAGAATCAACGATTGCATAAACAGCTTTTCATACTCAGGCCCACATTTGCGGAATCTTCTTCCAGAAAATGTACGACTAGCACCTTCACTGGCTCTTTCCAATACTACAAATTGTAACCATATGAAAAGATAGCGGCCTGATTACAGCCATCCTAGTGCTGTCTTGGAATTAAATTAAAAAAATCATATTATGTACTTTAAGGATTTTCCCAGAATGTATATATTGTATATTTTTGTTTTAATGCAAAGCAATGGTGGAAACTAGTAATTGTGTATTACCCTAAATAAATGCACAAAACAATGATATTCATGTATGTTTGCTTTGCAAGGAGCGATGACATAACGCATATATACAAATGCGATGGCGTTGACGGAGTTACCGATTTAATGACAGATTCAGTCAATAATGCCTTTATGTGGCTTTATATTTTTCACGTGTATATGGCACGCAGAAAAGCATGCCTTTTTCAACCAATACTGGTGTAAATAGTTTCATTATATTCGAGTTTTCTTCAGCGAAAACTGACAGATACAGAGAAAAATTATATGCAGGATGTTATGGGCCATTCCAAATAGAATGTATTTCATCAGATGCAAATTACTACTAGATTTTTCTTGATCTATCAAGATGAGCCACATACCCCAGCTTAGCAAGAAACAGAAAGTTGATAGCATCGATTGTATAGTCGTTGGCATAAACATTCCTATTTCCAAACAACAAAGTTTAATACATGATTTACAAAAAATGCTTATCACATGCGCATTAAACCCCCATAGATCTGCGCATGCGTGACCTACTATGCTGTCTTTCCTGTGCTATAGCTCCCACAGTGCGGCGCATGTTTCGTATGATGTAAATTAAGTTCACATGCGATTGCCTTACTTCTGGTACTTTAGTTGTTTTCAGCAATGTAGCATGGTGTTAAGTCAGCAACTTTAGGTTATATGATACGATAGCCACCGTGCGAGCTGAGAAGTACATGAATGTGAACATTTATTCTAAGGCTACTAGTTTCCAAATTGCTTAACATCAGTAGGGGAAAATAGCAAGTCTGTGTCAATAAAGCAACCCATAATACTGTACTTGCAACATCTGATTACCTGGTGGCATTGTAGGCTTGTAAACATACAATGAGTAAGTATGTTTGATTCTTTCAAACTGATATGATCAACGTATCATACAGCCATAAAATTCAAATTATATTACCTTTAAATGCTCTATCAACACTCAAATATTAGTATAGTATAAACATATTTATTTTCTCTGGATTGCCTAATAGTACACAAAGACTAATCTGGAGGCTCTCCAGTACATAAAAGGACGCACAGGAATATATACAATACACACTGGACGAGAACAGAAGATTAAATTCACGGCTTGTACACGAATAATACAATTGATGCCAGATAGCGGAGACTTATAATTAGATCAATATACTAAATTAGTAGATGAAACGTCTAGATTCTGATAAGAATGTCTGAACAGCCTCAAAGATGAATACATTATCAGTGTCTGGCAAGTCCTCACTACCTTTCAAGAGAATATTTAGTAAAATGTCACTAGAGCACTGACCTATTAAAGTCGGATTTACACCTGGAGCGAGTAAGTGACACACAGTGTTCAGTAGACGGACCTTTTGCACAGTGAACTTGGGGCAGATCAAAAGGTAATGTTTCGTATCTTCAGTGGTATGAGAGCATGCACACGTTGAGGCTGGAAGGATATTGAATAGATTTAATTTAGATTTAAACTGCGCCAGGGAATTGGTGAGACGAGCATCAACCGGGAGGTTATTCCATAATTTGATAGCAGACGGGAGAAATGAATCGCCGAAGCGATTGGTGGTGAACCTAATTTGGCGTAATTCAGTACGATTTCTCAAAAGGCGCACAGTACTAAATGCAACGTCACGAGGAACGAGATCATGTAGGTATTGTGGAGTTAACCTATTGTACATTTTAAAGAAAATAATAAGTTTAAAGTATTTCCTCCGATTTGCCATTGAAGCTTTTCGAGAAGTAAGACACGTGGAGTGTATCTAGTTGCGCCAAGGCAGATCCTGGCTGCCTCATATTGAGCAGCTTCCATAGATTGTGACAGGTTTTCAGTGCAATTGTCAAACAAGACACACTCATATTCGAGGATAGGACGAATCATTGTACTGCACAGCCGTATGAGTGTTTGGCGGGAGAGTTTATATTTGAGTCTGCGAAAAAGAGCAAGCCGTTGGCTGGCGTTTTTAACAATATGTGTTATATGCTGGTGCCATGACAAGTTACTTGAGAATGTAATTCCAAGGTGAGTATGTAGAGTGGCCTCAGATATCGGTGTGTTTCCAAGAAGTAGGGGAGGATGATCTGGCTTATGTCGTTTAGCTGAGAAGGTCATTGAGATGGATTTTATGGCATTAAATGTCTTACGCCAGAGCTTGCCCCAACGATGAATTTGTGTAAGATTATAATTAAGGTTTTCAGCTGTGGCCATTGGTTCGTGGAAAATTTCAAGAATACTTGTATCATCTGCGAATAAACGGACGTCACAGGTGATGTTGACAGCGATGTCGTTAATGTAAACGAGGAAAAGTAGGGGACCAAGGATCGAACCTTGGGGCACTCCAGCCTCTA
>OZ026621.1:38362648-38502648 GCA_964020975.1 Hermodice carunculata
AACAAAGGTAGCAGCACAGCTGAGTCTACAGCTATTAGACAAGGACTAATATGACCGTGAGTGGGTCGTAATTATCTCAGGGGTTAAAGGACAAGCTGGCGTAAAAGGTAGCCATGCGTTGCAAGCCTGCATAAAAATTTTCAAAGGACCAGTTGCAAATTCCTGATGCTGAGAAGGTCCAGTTAGGTACTTGTCACAGACAAAACCAACAAAATAAAGATGCCATGCATATTCAGTTTATAGATCTGGAGGACAAAGACAAGTGGTTAAATTGTGCTCGGAACCTAAAACAGAGCAACGGAAAAATATCCCTTTCATCAGACATACAACCCGTGATCAGACCACGGACCAACGAATTGATGACATTGAAACGGATCTACCACCGGACATCAAACAAAAATTTCGCACTGACTATCTAAAGTCCTATGCATATCTACAACTGCTTTTGCTTCTGCGCGGACGCGATCCGATATGGCCAAGAGTAAGCAAGCAAACTGTAGTATGAAAGCTGCTTGAAATGGACACCAAAGTGACTTTTCCCTTGACTGAGATTTTATTCACAACCTGAAATCAATGAAAAGACTAGTTCTCGCCAAATGCTACCTGTAAGTAGAAAATCACTCTGTGCTTAACATTGTCCCCACTATACAATTCACACATTTTGTTAAACTTTTTTTTATGTTAATTCAGAATGGAGCTATAACTGTTATTATATCTTCTTTTTCACTCTCTGCTAGGAGTCAGTTTATCTGATGAAGCTTAAGCTTAAAAGTAACAACATGCCTTTCTCCTTTTACCTCTTATGAAAGTTCATCCTGTCACACCATGGTCCAAGAGGTCATATATATATTTATATAACTCACCCTATTTAAAATACCAGAATTTATGTTTTTGAATTCTCACTTTATTCTTATGCACTACCGGTTAGATATATTGATGTTAAGTTGAAGTTTGGTGGATCCTAGATTTTCCACCTAGAGGTAAAACCGAAAAGGTCTCGCCCTCAAGGTCACTTCCTCGTAAAATATTCATATTGGTATATCCTCAATTTATTGTTATTGTTTGAAAATACTCTTTTCATAATTGCTAACAGTTCATTAAATTTCTCATGCACTCCTGTTAGGAGAGACCGGCTGCGCCTCTTCACGGCGTTCGAGGGTGGTGCTTGGGCGGCCCAAGCAATGCATGTTCCGTGACTTTGGTATATGGACCCTGCTCCTCGGTGGTTGTTTGGCTTAAAAAAATTCCAATGAACTTTGACTCCACCGGTTAACTCAGTGTGGATGGTATGCAAACTAACTATAGTTTAAAAATTGATAATTTAATGAAAAACCTGTGACTGTTTGGTAAATCAGCATGGACTTTTGTAGAACCGATGACACAATCTGAATAGGCCTACCTACTGATCTGTATATGTGCATGCGTGCCTCGATATTATACCAAGCCTGACATTCTTTAAGCCCCCGTTTCATGATGATGCAAACGCATGCATGAATGACAATCATCGGTTAAAAACGAAAACAAATGAAAAACCCCGGTGTCATTTCATTCCATGCCTGGCCATTTACTTTGTTCGCTCCTGCTCGTGTCAACTTCTTAGATTGCTGCCTTCTCGCTGCCCATGGACGTTATTCAGTGGCGACTGCGGGCCGTAGTTGGAGGGGGGGGGGGTAGAGGGCGGCACCAGCTCCGTCTACGCGACAAATAGGGCTAACTCCTCTTCCGGAGCTGACCTAGCCCAGAACCTTTCACCTGTCAAGGTCCTTCTCCGGTCACTGCTAAACGTATTTATCGATATGGATTTACTTTGTCTCGCCGGTAACTTGTTTTTTGTTGCTGAATGTTTACCATTGTATATATTATACTTTCTTGTTTTCTTTTCACCATTTTCAGTTTCAATGCTGTATTGTCAGCTATATTCCTTCAGTTCAATTACACTGTTGCATATCACATGGAGTCTTACTACCATCATCCGAGTGATCATAATCGATCTAACCGACATAACAGTAAAACTCCCCTCTTTCTAAATTATGATCTCACATTTATCTGCGAATGATATTTTTCAAAATTTTGGTGGCGAAAATAGAAACAATCTTAACGATCTTGATAATGCATTTTCAGTAGCTTCTGACTCTCCATACATTGATCCAAGCAATATGGCTAAACTTCTTAAATAATTCAACCCTCATTTCGCGGTATTATGTATCAATATACAATTTATGAACGCTAAATTTGACAAACTGAAATGTTTAATCGATGAAATAGCCACAAATAATGTTGTTTTTAGCGCAATTTGCGTCTGGTAAACTTGGGCAGAAGGCTCCAGATATATTTTTGTTTGAACTCAAAACTCATGTATCTATCCCCTTAAAAGCAACTTGCAGTTCACACGGTTTGTTATTGATTTATTTACAAAAAAACCCTAATGTAATCATAAAGATCTATAAGCTTGGAATGTGAGATGGGAGGGTCAATTTATTGATATATTCGGCAGCAAACTTATCAAAAAATCACATTATTCAATATTTACAGGCCGCCATGTGACAAAAATGACGACATTCAAATTTTATTGACGAACTTGATAATAATAAGTTTTACACTCACTCCAATGATGGTTTTTTTAGATGTATCCAAACCCTCTTCTTAAATCAATTCCGACTTATGCATGATCGGAAAATGCTTCGTATGCAAGAACCGATAGTGTGGACTCTTGATCACCTTTAATGTATCACGACTCATTGATACACATTTCATTATTCGCTGAATATGTGTATACTTACATCCTTTGCGTTGCAAATTTTGTGAACATGTGTGTACTGCATCGATCAGGTAGTATCACCAGTAGGTGGCCCCATTGATAGAGGGTATTATTGTCCTTAATTTGGGGGTCATCCTGGCTTATTAACGTTATTTGCACTATCTTCATATTTTTGCACTGTATGTCTGGAATGTTTGCTGATATTTATATCATTTGTATTTCTTGTCAAATAAAGAGCACTGAATCTGAAGTCTGGTCCTGGAAAACATGGCAGCATAAGCTGATGAGGATTACCATGGTGTCTCCTGCCTCATCTCATTTTTTTCGATCTAGGCTACTAGTGTTACACAGGACAAAAGCAGAAACGCGGAGAGCCACAGAAGTATTATTATTACTGTTAAATTATCCATGTAGCGGGGGGAAACAAGAGCAGGTGCTCTGGATACACAAGCTGATTTCCAGAAATTAGTATGGAACTTTGTCCGGGTACAAACCACATGTTACTCAAAACCCACTGGCTGTTGTCTGACTCAATGATGGGTCGGCAAATTCCTCGCCACAGAGGAACAGAAGGGTCGTTGTAATTATTTGTGTAGACATTTGTAGTGGTGCAATCACAAAAACAGACCGCTTCCTGTCTTTTGTGGTAGAACACTGGACTAAACCTGGAGAAGCGATGTCAATGGTAGTATATCGATGGCCCGAATAGGCCTACTGGTACTGCTGGTGCCGATGGCAGGATGTCGCACTTCTGTGAAAGCAGTAAGATGAGAAGCTGGCGCTGGTGGAGAGCGGACTAGCACAAGCAAATATTGCCGGCGAGGATGTGAGAATTGTCCTGGTTTTGCTCAATTGATAATTCCCCTTTATTATTTAGATGCTGCACATCTTTATGACCAGAGATTTGCATAATATGAGTTGATGGAATGTAATATGCGCTGAATTGTTGGATCACATATTTGCGGGACAAGTGGTTAGTTATGCATTTTTCATTCCCCAGACCTGCATGCTTCGCCATGTGAGGCATGAATTTACCCAGTCTATCGATACCAATTGGGTGACTGATAAATCAGTTATCACTCTCGCCAGGACTCATCTTGCGGGTATTGGTAGCCAAATGGAATGGGTGTTACTGAGCAGAAAAAACAATGGCACCTTTGATTGTTGTTTGTACATAAACACGGGACAGTGGGTACGATGGGTCTTCCGTGATCGCCCACATTTTTTTGAGTGACAGTGTGCTCATCGGTTATGTTTACCCCTTTTTTCATCTTGGTTCGCCGTTCACCTAGCTCAAGACACTTCCTGCCATCACTGTCTTGTCAACCGTATGTCATCCCAGCACAGCCGGCTATGCTCGTTGGCTCCACCGCGCAGACCGAACTGAGTGGTATTGTTATACCAGAGAATGTTGATGCGCATGGTAGCGTGTGGTCCAAGTTGCTGCTTAACAAACACAATGTTTATTTCATCGTGTGTGATGTGTGGTTTTTTGTTTGTTTTTTTTTTTTTGTTTTTTGTTTTTTGTTTTTTGTTTTTTGTTTTCATTTTGTGAACTCCCCTGACGTGATAAGACCTGGATCATAGTTATGTTCACGGCGAAATATATAAAAGTTGCTCCGTATACCAGGCAGTGTGTTTGGCTCATACTTTTGCCCTTGTTTGTTGCATATGCTGATGTAAAAACGACATACGCAAGAGTCTAATACCCCAGGAGACATGTCCCCGCTATTTGTGGTTTTTCCATTGCTAAGAAGGTAATCGTGCAGCAACTTTACATGTGCTTTTTGTTTTTTTTTTCACCCTGTTGGGGATTCATTTGCTGCAAAAGTTCTCCTCTGCCTTGGAACGAATCTCTGTGGTTGATTATGAATTTAACCTAGGGATTGGGGAAACTTATCTGACTGCTGATCAAACGAACCGTTGCACCACGCCATTTTGGTAGTTGGTCTCCAATGTCGTATGCTATTTACTTGTGTTTTAGAAATGAAATTCCATAGTAAGCACACGACTGCTATAGTTTTACTATGGACAGTAGTCTCTGTAATGCAAGTTTTCTGGATGGTCTTTATATCGTGTCACAATGAGATTGAGTTGATTAAAGTTTTTGTTCTACACCGGTGAATACCTGTACCTATAATTAGGTATGTCAGAAAAGAAAAGTTTGTTCTGCAGAAGAAGTAACAAATTTAAAATTCAAAAGATAACAGGAGTACCACCGAGTTAGCAGCATTGCTGCAGACCAAGTGATGTGCACTGGCGTCCCTATATAATTACCATGCTACCTAACTGGTAATACACAATTTCAAAAATTCGTTAAGAATCAGAAAATGATAGCTTTGGCCCTAGTGAACAAAATTATATAGCTCATTGAGTGCATATTCTTCATGTATCTATCTTTGGTTTCTTGCACTAACTTATCCCTTGCGTTATTTTTCTAAAAGTGCGCTGCCAGTTTATTTGTAACTTCATTCAGAATATCAATGCTGCCGGTGTCCCTATGTGCGGTGTTACTGAGCTCTACTGCATTTACAGGGTTACAAGTGTTTCCATATATACCTGGGTGCCTGTCTTGATGCCTGTTGATGCCTTCCTAATAAACGAGTTTGCTCCTTTGTGCAAATTTCTACACCAACGAGACTGTTTCCCAATGTCTTGTATCATTGTATGTTTATTATAGTATTTTGCACTTTTCAGTCTTCTGTTACCTTTTGCCCAAGCAGGGCCTTTATTTACTTTGTGAATGAATTTGGATAGTGTAACTGGGAAGGGCAGCCAAGTCTTTACCTGTTTTGCTTGTTGCCTTTGATACATACCTGTTGACCATCCCATACATTTGGAAGATAATAGATACCTGTTGCACACTGTGGGACAGAGCGGCTCCACATGGATTACTTTGATCTCTTAAACTGGAGGAGGGAAAAGATATCTGGTGCCCATACACACATTACAAAAATAGCTTGGGAGACAGAAAACTATACGGCTGTTTTAACACAATTATCTATGTTGTGAAAACAAATACGGATAAAGAAAAATGTCGAATTAAGTGTTTTTTTGTATTTTGTTACCAAGTTTGTTTTTCTAATAAATGGGAATGGGGTAACCACCATAAAATATATACTGGTATGATTACTCCATTGCGGTCAATCATGCCCAGGTTGCCCTAGTAGATAGCTCCTGGTTTTATTGTGCTTTCGGAGATATTTAGCTGTAATTTGTACACTGATTCAGCTAGACTTTTACATGAAGTTAGCCTGTTTGTTTGTTTTTTTTGTTTGATGGATATTTTTCCACGATGAACTTTGTAATCAGAGGTCAAATTACATACTGATTCACAGTGAGATAATGCTCTCAGGCCGTGCTCGGATCACGTGTTTCCTAGCTATGGCAGGTAAACACTGGCATAACTTTTGATTCTATTTGTAGGCTCTTCTTTTTCATCTTGCACGTGTGCAATGAAATGTATTTGCGCAACCCCAGTCGCATACATTATTTAAAAAAAAAGTGACGTGACAAAAGTTATACACCTTCATGCTAATATGATAATATCCAGTATATATAAAAGTATTTTCATCCCTGATGTAGCAGCAAGGTGCCAAACGAGATTTAAGCAACCTATCCATACTCAGTGAGGTTTATTATACTATGATAAATGGTTAAATCATGAAAATGTAGGCAAAAGCATAGGTTTTTTTTCCACAAGTAGGTTTCGAAATATACTGTGATGTTTTATTTGATTAGCAAGATCTCTAAACTACAACATCTCAAGATTTGGAAATACTGTACCTAACGTTGCCGCTAGAGGGTACTCTCTCACGATACACTTTTGAGCAAGATGACCCCAGTGTGTACAGTAGGTGTGTGCCCAAGCATGTACTTTAGGTGTGTAAGTCCTTCAATTTATTATTCCTGCTAAAGCTATCAAATTTTCTGTATTTTGGAAGTAAATGGGCTACAGAAGGAGCAACGCTTTCCACAATACTCGTTTCGGTTTGCTAAAGAATTTATAGGCAAACATCATTTGCCGGCTATAAATGTTTCAGAAATTCCAGAGTAACCTTCAGATTCATTATAATTGAATGTTCATCCTTTAACTTTTCTGCCCCAAAAGATTCTGGTGGCATACGTTATTCATTTCGTCTGGAAACATTTCAAGTAACAATCACTTTTGGATTCTTCTGCTTTTTAAACTTGCAAAACATTCCAGTTCAACTGCATAGGTTATCTTTTCACATTCAGTTTTATGCATTTTATAGGGAAGAGGCGTGGTTATGGTAGATTTATCTGGGCTTTAGCACATGCGAGTGTGCTGAGTCAGCCATCAAGTAAACGAACATAATACAATAAATTATAACTTGTATAAGACTGGAATGAATTATAAACATTCAAGAATTACAGTCCTTGAAATGAAATGAACTGTTTATTATATGTTGTCCTTTTACCATTCATATTTATTGTATTCGTCTGTCTTTGGCATTTCGAGTTTGAATATTTTGAAAATGATTGCACGATATAAGAATATTTACCAGTTACTCTTTTTAGTTACCGGATTGGTAAGTCTACATGTATTTTATATAAAGGACAAATACACTGATGCCATACCATGACATGTTAAATAATAAAACTGCTGAAATCTTAAATTTTTCTGATCGATTGGTCTGCTGGTAATTCTTGTATTTGATGTAGGTGATAGGCAATTTAAATCTATACATGGTGAGTCAAAAATTATTTTGCTTTCAAATTGCCTGTTTGATGGGTACATGGAAACTTGATACAGATGACAGGACGGTTATATTACAGCCATACCGGGATACGTATTAAAAGTTGAAACTTAAAAAAGTTTTTAGAGGATTATTTGTTCGTGGGATATTCAAAAGTTAACACAAAGGATGTTTCTACATGCACATATTATTTATGAAAACTTGCAGTTGCTTAAAGAGTGGTGAAATAGAACTCATATGTAAAGGTTTAGTAACTCTTTGAAACATGCTTTGTATGACCCTAATCCTTGTATGTTCAGAACATGACTTGGCCCAATACCAAATAACATGTTCTTATCAAGTTAAAAAAAATTCCCTGCAGGCCAGTTATGCTAGCATACGATGCCCTTTCCTCTTTCAAACTGCCTACTCGATGGGTCTATGCGAACTTGATACATAGGACAATTATATTGAAGCCATACTATGGTACTTATTAATGATTGATATTTATAAGAGTTTTAGGGGATTTTTGTGTTGCAGGATATTAAAAACTACCACAAAGGGTGGTTGGTTTTCCACATGCGTATAATATATATAGAAAAAAAAACATGTTGCTTGAAAAGTAGCGAAATAGTATGCAAGGGTTTTTATAACTTGATAAGTTTTCAAAACATGTTTTGTATGATCCATATCCTTATATCCTTATTTGCACAGAACGTGACTTGGACCAATACCAAATTGACATGTGCTGATATTGTTAAACATGAGTGCTGAGGAAACAGCTCATGCTCACCTGACCTAGCGGTTCATCACACTTGTGGTTCTACAACTTGGGCTAGGATCACCCATGTGCTGAGTAGGTCTGACCTCTATGACAGAATACTAACATTTGCAACATCAAGGTGCATCATAAAAATGCCAACAATCACTGGAGCATGACCACGTGCACAAACTAGGTAGACACTTCTCAAAGGTATATTCCTATGAAGCTTGACAAAAATCTGGCCATAATTATTTAAGTCAAATCCATTACAAGACATTCTCATGCTGAACTTGCGTATTATTTTTTTAAAAAAAGGCCCACTCCCACCCCCCAAAAAATCATAAAAAATCCAAAACCACCGTGACCTTTTAAACAAACTTGGTGCCCTACCCAATGTACATTACCACCAAGTTTGAAGTCAGTCTGACTGACTTACCCCCCCTCCCCCCCCCCAAAAAAAAGAAGAAAAATCCAGAAATCACCAGAGCATGACCATTTGAACAAATTTGGTAGAGACCCACTCAAGGTACATTGTCAAAGTAAATCTGGCTGGCAGGCGGTTTTGGAGAAGAAGTCGAAAATGCAATTGTAAACGGATGGACGACGGATTACTCAGATTCCTAAAATCTCTGCTTGACTATCAAGTCAGCTGAGCTAAAAAAAAAAAAAAAAAAAACATACTCATTCCCGGCCAGTCGTACCAGCATATGATGTCATGTCTGAATTTAGCCATGGGCAAAAAAATTTCAAGACAAATGGTCAGCTATACCAATAGTTTTTGACCCAGAGTCTTGGAAAAGTTCCGTTTGATTTCTCATTCAAGCAAGTAGCTTTGTCCTATAATATGGTGACGTCACACAATCGTTAGGACGATTAGCTGTTTTGCAAAATTGATTCATGTAATTGACTGTCGCTATCGGTTTTATATTGCAATATGGACAACAGTAATCTCATATGTATATAGGTTAGACAGGGGCAGGTTAGCTTATGGTGAGTAAAAAGTTCGGACTGCGGAATAGGGTAATGATTATTAGGAAGTGGTTCTGGGCAAAAAGACACAAAAACAATAAGTGAATTTCCGTTGTAGCAGTTGTGAAAATTCCATGTGTGATATAAGGTTTCTCTCACTACTACTGGAAAATGATTGATTTCACTTGTATTTGTTTAATATTCATCGAAATGGAATGTAGAAGAATTGGGTAAATTGTAGGTATTATGCACGCTTGATTTTCTATTTTTTTTCTGGGACAGTACAGTGTCTTAATAGAGTGGAGCACATATTAGTGTTTACATTAATTTACCCATAATTTCTGGTAATAGTGCTGTTCCTGCTCTCTTTTCATTTGTGGGGTGAATAATTCCCGCCGAGTGTATTACCTTGTTTTTCACTAGTCACCCCGGCAAAGATTTCTATTGTACGGCGGTGCTTTAGCACCTGGGGATAAATATCTCAGGTTCTGCTCCATTGGGGTCCTGGCTCTTATTGTCTGCCAGTGCTTTGAGGTGCAGCTCTATTTCGCGGTTTCCTGAGGGGATATTTTCGTAGCTGCGTCGAGAAGTTCAGGTGGTGTAGACTTTTTCTGTTTTGACTTGCCTTGCCATTAAGGACATCTTGATTTCAACATGTAACGAAAGAGTATTTCTGAAGCCTTGACTTTTCATTTTTCCCAGGTAGGTAAGTCAATTGTTTCAGCTGGGAACTTCATGATGGACTCGAAGTTTTATGTTTTGTCTTGGTTGTTAAACTGAGAAATATTGGTCACAGACTCCTCCCTTTTCTGGCTTATTTTCTTGTTATCCCCCTCATTTACGTCATTCCTATGTTGGCTTTATTTCTTGATGGGGGTCTGGGAGAATGCCTAACCTGGACATTTTTAAACACTAGTAAGTTTCGTTAATCAGCTTAAGTGACAGTGATGTTATTCTTGTTATGTGGTACTTAGTCCGTGTGATTTTTGAAATATGTATGTATATATATATATATATATATATATATATATATATATATAAAAAAAATATAAACATGAATGTAAACATATTTTATTGTTGAGTGGTCATTTTGAAACAAGCATGTTAATCAGATCCCACATTCCCTGGTACTTACAAATTCAGGATTTCGAGCCTCTCTCTCCTCCCCCCCCCCCCCCTACCCAAGGGAAACTTGCCCTGGTCAGTTGCTGTGCCAGTGGGAACCTTTATTATGGAAGTTTATCGTTGTGATTGTTACACAGTACTACCAGTAGCCGATATCTGAGGTCCAATGGCACACTATTTGCTATAAGGTGATAACGCATACACGAATTACTGTGGTTTCAATGATTGACATTTCCACGTTGATCTATTTTGACAAAAAAAAGTGCCCTTCCTATACTACACATATGTATGAAAAATTGCAAAGGCAAACTGTGATAAATTCTGCATTATTAAGACTAATCAACGTTAATATAACAATAATGTGATTTTTGAGGCCGTTGTGCTTTTTTATTGGCCCAACATCAATGATCAGAAGCCCATCATAGTGATTAGGGCCCGAGGCTTGCCGAGGGCCTTAGGCCTAATCACTATGGCGGGCTACTGATCATTGATGAAGGGCCACAAAAAAACACGACGCCCGAAAACATCACATTATTACTCTTATTTCTAGATTAATTATAACACAAAGTTTGTATGGATAATCTTTTGTTCCAACATCAACACAAGCGTCCCAATGTAGTCTCTAGAAATACTAGGCGAGTAAGAACACTCAACAGAAAGTACATTGCTGTTCAAATAAATTGTTTTTGGTTTTATCAATAATATAGCACATGAAGGCAAAGAGGGTCGCAGGGGAAGTTCCAGCCCATGTCCCAGAGGCACCAATTACGGTTTTGCCATCGGTTGTGGGCCTATATGTCAGCCCAGAATACGAGACAGAGCTCCTCGCAGGAGGGTTGACTGTTCCGTTAGGGGACTTTTCCCTTGGCTTCTTGTCGTCTGCAAAAACCGTGACGCCACACAATTGAGCAGAGGTCACAGGTCATAGAAGCAGGAACTATAGAAATTAGTTGCGTATTTTAGGTCACTAATTGTTGGCCTGATGACCTTTGACCTGTCACAGTTGATCAGTGCAGGGCGATGTGAAGTTTTAGAGTACACGGAAAGTAATATTTTCCTATTGGTAATTCCTTTGTAACTAGTAATAATATTTATTTGCAATTCGACAGATGTTTATAATAAACTCTGCTCTGAAAAAAATAAATCTCGGTGTAGCTGAACGATATTTCTTTATAAAAGCAAGCAATTCCGACGTGTGACTTTCCTTGGTATACCTCTCTGTCTAAAGCGTTTCAGATCATATTTCAGAAAGTCAGATGCTGTACAAAATCTTGGTGCTTCAAAAGTTATAACAATGCAAGAAACAAAAAGACACGGAACGGGTGGAGAGAGAGAGAGAGAGAGAGAGAGAGAGAGAGAGAGAGAGAGAGAGAGAGAGAGAGAGAGAGAGAGAGAGAGAGAGAGAGAGAGAGAGAGAGAGAGAGAGAGAGAGAGCAACACGGAAACCAGGTACTCAGATAGCTTACTTGCTTACGTGAATATCACTCCAGTCCATGCTCATTTATTATCGTATTATCTTGCATGGTCAGGAAACTTTCATCAAGGTTGTTGTTCGCTGCTATCAGTAGAGCTGCCTTGTTTAACAAATATATATATATATGGAGAGAGTGATATACAATATATCTGCAGAAAATACAGGATATTTATAAAGCAGTGGTGTATTGTTACCAAACAAAACTGTATACATGTTGTGCCGGATTTAATGTCAACGCAACCTTTGTTTTTTTTGTTTTTGTTTTTGTTTTTTTTGTTTTTGTTTTTTTGTTTTTTTTTGTTTTTTTGTTTTTTGTTTTTTGTTTTTTGTTTTTTTGTTTTTGTTTTTGTATATATATTTATATATTTTATTTCATTTCGATGTTGCATGTAAATTAGTTTACAGGCATTAAAGCGAGTGGTTTTGCAAGTTTCAATATCGCTGTTTTTGAAGTTTTATTTCGCGTAATAAGCAAACTGTGTTGTACTCTTAGCGCAGACTATACATCATAGTTTTGGGCGTATTACATATGGTATATATAATTTAATGCTTGACGCATATCCTTTTACTGGCTTATGTTTTCCTTCTTCAAATATTTGTGATTGGTTTCCTGTGTTAAAAAAGCAGATGCTATTTGGAAATGTCTGTAGTATTCTGGCAATATGCAAGCGCTACAATTAATGAAGAAATTGTGTTGTGTTTGGAGATGAGTGTCATAAAACGTCAGACGATTTAAAAGTCTGAAAATCGGCTCTATATGTTCAATAATGTGATTGTGATATATTATTCGAATAGCCCGTTTGAAGTTGAGCAATTGAGCAGAAAAGTGACGAACATTCATCAAACACACACACACACACACACACACACATCACTGGAGTAAGAGCATTCGAATCACTTGCTGGAGATCCACTAGAAAAAAACTTTTAATTAAGCTTGAAGGGAATGTTCCTGGTTTCGGACTACGGTCGCTGACACACATTCTTCTATAAATGTTGGTATTTATTTTCTCCCCCCCCCCCCAAAAAAAAAAAAAAAAAAAAAAAGTAGTTCGTGAAATTGAGTTTTCACTGTTGGCATCCCCGCATATACAAACAAGGTACCACGTTTGCTCACCTGCTTTCAGATACCCTGGTTTTATCCCAGACACCGTAGAGACACAAAGTGAATGATGTAAATTCTGGCCTCTTATTAAAACGCTGCATTTTACGTGACACATAATCTGTTCACCTCGAAAAAAATGAAAGTAACGGCTGGGCAGATGAATTACCCCGATCAGTGACCAAACATGATTGCTCGGAAGGCCACATTGTAGGCAAAACTTGCCCCTAAAATGGCAACATTTTGATGAATATTGCTGCAAGAATTACTCGCCGCCAAAGGCCCAGAAGTGAATAACAATTTCTTTTTAACCATTTGGACCCCATATGTTGCCACTTGGTTGGCACTTTTGACTTAAGTTTCTTTGCTGAGGACCGCCCCCCCCCCTAGTAAAAAGCCATGTGACCTTTCCAGACATTTTTTACATGCTATTTTCGAAAGCAGACCAGGTTCTGCATTAGCTCTACTACACCAGTGAACTAGACACATCATAGATTAGTCTGTTTACAGGCAATTGATATACAAATACAAAAAGAAAATGTACTGAAGTTCTTGGTCACATAGGAGGTTTGAGCATTGGTAAATGAACAAAGCCTACTCTGTTTCAAAGGTCAATAAGCTCAGCATCCAAAAAAAACTATATCCTAAATTTGGCCAAAACGTCACGACTAAAAATCATTATGCATGGATCTGGAGGAGCTTCACAACTATGTCCTCTACACATTACTTGGTTTTACATTTTAAATAGACAATTTCAAAACTCCAGGAAGCGTATGTGATGGAACACACATTGTCACATATGTACTTGCTTGAATGCACTATCATCCTAAACCCTGCAGATAATTATCCACTTTTGATATATAGAACCTCTTACAACTGTGTGGAGTTACGCAAGCATTTGCGCACAGAAAGGCAAAGGTGCTTTGGAAGGAATATACATTTTGTGTGGTTACCTAATTGATTGCATTATGTGGTAAAATTCGTTCCTGCCTGAGTCCCTTCAAGGTCAATCCTTACTAAAATCTTCTGGGGAAGTTGCAGGTACCTGAATGTCTAGCATAGCCGGCAACCTATGTACAAATCTATAATACCATGAAGGGGAAATATATGTTTTCCTCGATGCTAATAATCATTATATTATGCATACATGCATGTATTATAGCATATTTTTATATTGGTTGAGGGCCGTAGGTTTCTCTGATTTTTTTGCCACTGACATACATTTTAACTCATCACTTGGACCAAAAATTGTGTTTACATACCACTTCCAGCATTGGCCAGAACTGGACAACTGACGACGTGGGGCGACAATATTTGGTCTGTGGCAATTCTGTTGCTCCTGTTGAGGACACAGTGGTACTTAAACATCAACTTATTACCAGGATGACTGATATGAACGTTATGACCAGCAGCAAGATTCTGAAAGGATATTTTTTTTTTCCTTTTGCAACAGAAGTTGGCAGTATCGCTTGTCCGTTCATACCTGTCCAGAACATATCATATATACTTTCATGATGCGCTGGTACGAAATAATTTATGAAGTTTGGCAACGTGTCCCCCTATGTTACATTATTGATACCCATCCATCCATCAAGAATATTTATTCAAAAATACATGATTATTGTTTGTAGGCGGCTTGTGTTTTAATATATATATATATATATATATATATATATATATATATATATATATATATATATGTATGTATGTATGTATGTATTTATGTATGTATGTATGTATGTATGTATGTATGTATGTGTGTGTGTGTGTGTGTGTGTGTGTGTAGTAATATGCACAAGCAGTGACTTCTTGTGCATAACCTTTCCCTACATGCGGATTGGCAAATGAATAACATGAACAGACACTCTTCAAATATATATCGTACTTTGTGCCAAATGTGCAATTTCTTGGTAAAACCTCATACGTAGACCATGAATCAAATATGTGTATACAGAATCATATGGTGATAGATGAAAGCCCTCAGAAAGCATTTCCTTCGTCGACAATATGAACGTTACATTGTTATTACCATCTCCACCTTGTATAACCACGTTCAAAGACGTTTTCTCACGTTGTGAGCTGACCTTCAAGAAAAACACTGGACACACTTCAAACTACTATTCCTCCTCCATCTTCTCTTGCATTTTTGTTAAAAGGAACTGTGTTATAGCACTCACCATAGTAATTCATACACTCTCTTATTTTAAGAGTCTACAAGTCAATGCTCTGTGTTTTTTTTTTTTTTTTTCGCTTTGAAAGATAGCACTCGAGGGTGTAGGTGCATGGCAGCTGGGCAGGTCACTGATCCATTACACTTGTTTTTTTGTTAGTTGAATTAAGTTCAAACAAACCCTCATTTGACGGTCTTTTTCCTTCGTCATTTTTGGAGTGACAAGTGTCTGGTTGATGGCTGTGAATAACTTCGATTGATAAATATCTATGATTCTTGTGAAGTCATCGGTAGCCACAGAAATTGAGGGCGTAAAACCGGTATTTCGATATCTACTGGTAATACTTAAATGAAGAAAGAACACTCCTCGCATTCTCTGTCAATATATCGAGTTGCAGCCTAGTCGAATATTAATGTTTAAATTGAGCAATCATTCGTTTGACCCTTTGGGATCCATTAGTACTATATACAATATAATGTGCATGGCTTAAGTTTAGAACATGTATGTAATTGGTCATGTTCATGTTTACTTGATGTTTTTGGGCATATTAGAAATTGGACATAATTTAGATATCTTGATAAGTAATGGTCTTGATAAGTAATGGTGACTGATTATAACATTTCAGTCTTCCATATATCATAAAGCCTGACTGTCTGAAGATATTTTAATTCTGTTATAACGATATAGCATAAAGAGCCCATGATTTCAAAGAAATGAATCTGAAAGCTCCATTCCAAATATTGCGAGCCTGGTGGGCCTACAATCGAAATGGTCATTTAAAGATGTGCGCTTCAGAGAAAAAATTTGTTACAAGCGCGAGTGCACTTGTACCAGGTTAGCCATAGCTGTTCATAGTCTTGCACATTTATTTGACCAAGCTTTTTCATTTGGATATGGCCAGCAGTATTGTTGTCAGTATAAATATCGTCCTTGCCCACATTTATATGCTAAACTTGCTCTTTTGAAAAGGTGCCTATCTTTAAATAATAATAATAATAATAATAATAATAATAATGATGATGATGATGATGATGATGATGATGATGATGATGATGATGATGATGATTGATAATGATAATAATAATAATAATAATAATAATGATAGTGATGATAATAATAATAATAATAATAATAATAATAATAATAATAATAATAATAATAATGAAAAATAATAATAATAATAATAATAATAATAATAATAATAATAATAATAATAATAATAATAATAATGAACTATCGGTGGGAGCATATTTGGCTAAATTCCCATTTAGCCAGTGTGTCTTGTAAAGAATGCCTGCCTGTTCAAAAGAGCTGTTACGTTTTACAGTCATGGAGGCAGACAAAGGGAAATAATATGGTATGTGTGTCGGTCGGTGCAAATACAAAGGATAAGGTATCTTCATTGGTTTTAGCTGATGCTTCCTCGTACCTTTCATCTCAAATAATTGCAAAGAACACCTGGCTGTTTCGGTAAAATATTTGGGCAATATGTCGAACTTCTTCTTATCAATTACATAAAGATATCGGCATTCAAAGGTCTCATTAGTAGTAGTTCATGATGGAATTGGCTTAATTTTCAGATTTTCCTCTGCAGACTTTTCTATCGTTAACTTGAAAGATTGGGTTTCATATGTCGATATCTTGAACATTTAAATTCCCTGGGAGTTAGAGCTTTCAAACTGCACGCTGTAGATATGTCCCTGATTTATATATAGGCATCACCCGTATGCGGCCAGGATCTGCAATGTCAAAAGATCCCTTATTCAAACCCAGCTGAATTAAGGTTAAAGGAAAATATTTAATGTTGATAATAAGGAGTAGTGAAGACAGAACAAGTACCTTTCATTGGAGTTCAACAGACATGAAAAAAATAAATAGGGAAGGAAGATCTATCTATCTATCTATCTATCTATCTATCTATCTATCTATCTATCTATCTATCTATCTATCTATCTATCTATCTATCTATCTATCTATCTATCTATCTGACTGTCTGTCTGTCTGTGTGTTTGTCTGTCTGTCTGTCTGTCTGTCTGTCTATCTATTTGCCTGTCTTTTGTACATGTATTTCTGTTTCGTTTCTTAAGGATAGATACACTAGTAAAGTTTTCTCCTGATGGCTTTAGTCAGCCTCAGGAAACAATAACATATAAGCATTATCAAGAGCTATGCTTGGCTGTGACTAAAGTGTACCATAGGGCTATACAAGCCCCAAACGTCCACTAAACAGCTTTTGGGCGCACTCAAGACTGCAGTTTACACACCCTTTTGCAATGTTTTTATATCACTTCATAGGCACAATGTACCCATGCTATACAAAGAATCACATTCATTTGTGCTTTTACCACTTCTGTATGTTTTAAGGGTGAGAAGATCACAATGTACCACTTAATAGACAAATTTTCGCTTGCAAGCCAAGACCAGACATTAACAGAACTCAATCCAGTTGTGTGTCTGTGGCTACAAATCATGACTTTATTACTTCTATCTTCGGGACTGAACTCCAGTTTATCAGGTGAGCTTATCGCTGAGCATTTTTACGGGTATTGATTGAAGTAATATATCTGTTCTGGCGTTCTCTGCAGCAAAAAGGCCCCATACATCAGATACATATGTACACTTGATTGAGTGTATGTGCATGTTCAAAAATATCCATGCATACATATGTACCAACTTAGACCGACAGACAGACAGACCTATATATATATATATATATATATAAATATAAGGTAATGCACTTTCTTGTGGGTTAGATTGTCTGCTAGGGCTTATTTCGGTAACCCGTAGGGCTGACTCTTGCTTCCGCATTTCAATGTTGATAGAGACGATAAATTAATGGCGATGTTAAATTTATGTTATGTAGATCAAAAAAATCTGCATTAGCAGGAATCCAGCATTCTTTGCTATAAGAATGCCAATATCAAAATGGGAACTTGAATATGTAGAAGGAACGAACTAGGGTGTAAGTGATATAACATGCTTAGGTATTGGTTTCAGTTCCTAGCAACAGTTTCCACAAGGACCATTTTATGACAAACCCACCCTCCAGTGGAAATGGATTTGAGAGTCTAAGTCTGAATCAGAAATGACTGACTGCGAAACGCTTCAGTTGAAACTGTCCACCATGTCTATAGTCATTTCGAAGCAAGAAACCACGCACCGACCGGGTTGGGTGTTCATATTGTTTGGTATTTTAGCTGATAAAAATTTCATAGCGATTAATGCATCATGCATGAAAAGTGTATAGTTTATACGAAGCGAATTGTGTCTAGACTGAGTGAGTGTCACAATGATTGATTCTGAGTCATAACCTTGATAGCAATCGAGTGATGGTAGGTAGGTAGGACAATGCCGTAAGCCAATGGATTTTGTTGTTAGTATTGATAACTAGACTTAGGTGCATGTTAAGTTAGCGATTAATGGTTCAGAGTGTCATTGTCCCAAGGCCGTCTTTACCTGCTGTCTTAATATACCTCTCACTCTAAAGACCCCTTTTTGTTGCTTTCACTTTTACTCTGGTGGTTTTTTTTTCTATTTTAAGGCTTTTGTATCTCCGTCTTCTTCAAGCGTCAACCTTTACTATGTTTACCCCTGAAACAGGAGCTTGTTTCACGCCTGTGAAGGAAGCCTTTGCCACCTATATTACTCCGTTATTGACGTTCTTAGTAGATTTGCATCCTAATGAAAATAGAATCGCCTCTGTCCTTTTTAACTGACAACTCGTAAATGCTCAGTTGAGACCATGGTAAATAGACCATTAGGATCTTGATTGAATGGAAACCAAGCTGACCAGTACAAAAGATTAACAAAACAAACTATTCAGGTATTAAAGGCTGAAAAGATTCAATTTCAGCTGGCAAAAACAAAACTATTACAATCATAGACACAGTTAAAAGCTCAAGCATTTCGTCGTCCCATCTGACCATGCATGACTTGGTCTGTTGTGCCGATAACTGATAACTTAAAGTCACATATTCGGGACCACAACAGTAACAGATTTGTGTAAGATCAAATCTAAAATAGTTAAGCCATGCTCAGGTAGGGAATGCCATAGGAAAGGATGTGCATTTTAAGAAAAACCCTTGCCGAATTAATGCTTCACTGCAAAGGGATAAAACGTAGCTAATATCACAATTAAACTTTACTAGTTTAGGAAGATCTTTAAATACAACAGGAAGACTGCAATAGCCACAAAGCAATGCACTATTAATTGAATATCTAAGGATGAAGAGATGTCATACTGACAACATAAAATGATGACTGAAATGAAAACCAGGAGTGGACAGTTGTCAACAATTACAAAAACCACAATCAAAATCTGGCAGTCAAATGATTCTCTTTTGTCCAATATCTAAGAACTGGTACTTGAGTAGTAGCTCGCCAAAAAAAAAAAAAAAAAAAATTCTTACTGCATGTCACTTTATATCAAAATGAATATCACATCATTTCTTGTGACCTAAATTAACCTGCTAAAATAATAGCTTTACAGTTAGGCTTTGAAAGCTTGTCCTAAGCATTTTATTTATCACCATATTTTGGAGCAAACTAAATGGAAACTTCATATACTGTTTTAACCCAGCACACCTCATTGAAATTAGTTATGGCAGACTCATGTCACATCTGTTTTATATTGCACCAAAGCAATTGCGGACAAACTTTATTCAAAGATGCAGAATCTTTATTCATTCCTGATATTCATCCAGCTCTTCTAACACTTAAACAACAAATTACAATGCACAAAACTAATACATCCAAGCACCTGAAAATGATTTTAGTGAATACTATGATTGACATTATATCTAAAATGTGTGCAAACTTGTCCTGCATCTGTTTTGTCAATTTATGCAGTTAAATATATCCCATGTCACTGCACCTCTTGTGACCATGTATGAACTGGATGATCACGTAAAAAGTGGACACATCTTGAGTAATTGTGGTAATTATGAGTGTGGTTCCCCCATGTCTGAAAGGGCCTCAACACTATTCATGTACCAAGCGTATGATTCCAAGGTTGACCACCCAGACAGCTACAACAACCCCCAACCACTGGCGATGCGACCTTCCAGGGCTGCAGCAAGCACCTTCAAATTGCGACTGGTAAACCCCAAGGTTGAAGCATAGAACAGCCTACAGCACCCTGCTCGCATACTGTTATTCTGGTACATAGATGGATGGGGACAGACATGTTATTTTGATCAGCTATTGGTGTAACTCTCAGCGACAACTGCTAACTTCGACATGATGTATCAACACAATACTGCTGACAGCACGACCGTTGAAGCATTGGAAGGTTTCTGTGAAGGTCCCCACAGGTGGGGAATACAGCAGTTACAGACATATTGGAAGTGCACTGTGAATGCCAAACAATGAACCCTGAATATGTACAGGTCCCTGACTACCCATTCATTGATGTACCCAATTCCATGACCATGTATCTATCCACAAAGCATTAGAAGGATTCTTTGCCCATTTGTGTAATATATATATATATGTATAGTTCGGAAATATGTACTGAGCGTTTTTTGATTGGGACTAGTCAGATAACTAAATGATATCAGATATTACCTGCCAGAATGTGCTGGGAATTTTGAAAACCAGGTGATGGAATTTCCAAAGTACCAACAACGACCAGCGTGGTGGAACTATATCTATAACTATAATCTCTCTATATTTCTTTTACATATTACTCGGGCCTTGCCTTATTTTAACTTTCATCACAAAAAGTTAAAATGGAAGAATGTGACACTGTAACAAGATGATCATAAATGGACATTTCACTGTATTTCACAGTCGCTAATTGAACGCACCTGGCATACTTACTATAAGCTAAATTGGAGTGTCTGTAATATCTACAGTCAAACAAGAGTATCACGACTGTCCAGTGAGTCAGCTCCATGAATAAACTGACATAACAAAGTGTACTGAGTTATTAAATGCATTTACAATTTTATAAACCTTAATTTGAAATGCCTGGTAAGATATTTTAATCATTGATTGTGTATGCAGCTTTATATCTCAACCACCTGTAAAGACTTTGTATATAAGGGGTTATAAACAGTTTTACAGACCAAAATGTCGCTACATCACGTCTATTTCAGAATTAATAATAGCCGTTTTGGTTTAAGGATTTAAGCAATATGAAAATTAACTTTGATTCCGCGACTATGGATGCAGATTCGTGAACAGAAGCAAAGGACTCACGAAGTGCTTGTACAACTTCCAGATCCGGCATTTTTCTGCAAAACAAAATACCAACAGACCCAATACAAGGGGAACCTTTCACAAACATTATCTGGCAAAACCTGTCAGAGATGGGACACACAGGTTCCACATAAACATAAGCAACTTGACTCTAGAAAATTTCCGGATGATGACATCAAAAGTGCCGAGAACTACTGCAGAAATCCTGACAGTGAAACTGGTGGACCTTGGTGTTATACAACGGACCCTGCAGTGCGCTGGGAAAGCTGCAATGTTCCATTTTGTGGTACGTTTAATTATTGCTTATGCACGATAAATTCATCGTTTTAGGATATATATTAGGTAACCATTTATCTGATAGTTTCATGTATATGAACATGTAATTACCTTGAAAGTTGCATTTTAGTCTATAGTCATGGACAGCATACAAGCAAAGTTTTATGCTGTGGTATAGTTTCTTAGAAAGAATATTTTTTATGATTTTATAAAAGAACAAAAAGGCTATCGTCATTCTTTGCTATGCAGTTTGATTCAGATTCTAGATTTATGTAGATTGCATAGAACTTATGCACTATGTTAAGATCATCCAGCACACTGCAAATTAAAAGACGGTGTTTCAGAATTTAAGTATTTGTTGTTGCTTCAAACCACAGGTGCTGAAGGATGGAATGTTGATGCGTGAAAGTTCCTCTTAACTGATACTAGTTGCAAAACAGATGATACTTTTGAATATATGAGAATAACTTCTTCGATTCATTGCATAAACTGGTTGCTTTAATATCGAAACATTTATAAAATCCCACTAAAAATTTCAATGTCATGTGGTCCCTCACAGACGTGAATTGAAGTAACTATTTTCTGATGATGGGTAGCTCCACTGTCTTGGTGATGGGTGTGATGCGCATCAGCCAGGATGATGATAAATGTGTCATAAGGGGAAAGGTAGCGACTATATACATGTGGTGCCCTGAAGCACACAGAAAGACAATTGCGTATGGCCACATCGGGACTATAATGTACTGTTAAAAGCTGTCGGCATTAGTGTTTGGAGGTGGCAATATACAAGGATTACACTATTTTTTTTACCTCACAATGTTTTGTTAATATACAGGAGCATGAATACGCTAAGTCCCCTAAAACAATAAGTTAATCTTGACAGAGCTGTCAAATTATGCCAATCAATTTATTTGACAGTTTCATATTAAATATGGAGTGCTAATATGCATTCATATCTGTATGACACACAACATTGTATGCGCGTGAAATGCATGAGTGAACATGAAGAACAATAAAAAGTCCTGCAAACTTTGATAAATTTGAATAATGTATGTATTCCACCATTGACTGGGCATTTCATAATTTAAGTATGTAAGGCACCAAGTGTGAGTGAAAAACTTTCTTTTCAGCATTTCTCATACATAGTGTATCCCTCGTTTCTATAGTCAGTTTTTATGGAAAATGTACATATTCTTAGTGTATTTATTTGTAAAATACCTACACCCTTGCAGTACATCAGGCCAGACCACTGGGCGTGACTTGTGTATTCAGCTATTAACAGGTCAATTAAGCCATTGTTCTTGTATACTGGCACATGGGTTATTAATTCATGTATGCAGTTCAACATGTGTATTACCTTCCACAGTATGACATACTAGCATCAAAATACAAGCATGCATGTTTCTTACACGGATGTGACACCCATATAAAAATGACCCTTTATATCAAAATACAAGCTTTACATCGAATATACTGTGAACATCACAAATAAAGTAAATATATATGGCATTTTGGGGACATGGATGGAAAGCAGTTTTTAACATTTATTCTGAATTGACAATGGTTAAAATTCGATTATAGATATCTACAATGCTCTTTTATATATCTTTCATAAAAGCCGAATTATAGACATTTACAAATTATTTATACATATCAAAAAGAAAATAAAAATAAAAACAAAAATAATAAAAAAATGAATTACAGATATCCATAGTGCCTTTTTACTACTTATCTAGTACTTTTTGGTATCAACAATTTCTTTCTTGATATCAAAAAATAAGTTTTTATCACGGATTACTTGTTTATATGAAAGATCACATCTTGAATGAAGGAGTAAGTTCTTGATATCCAAAAGATAATGTCTTAATACTAAAAGTTCAACCTACCAGACATCATGCCAACGTATTGATGTTTAAAAGTCAAGTACTCAATATCTTGGAGTTCCATAAACGCAATAAGGAAGTTCTGGTTTGGTGTACGCCGGAGCAGGGGTTCCTTTATATTTTCACCTACCCCCATTTTTCTTAATAGTTTCTTTGATTTTGGCCCTCTGGGACCTATCTGAGGATTTAGGCTTTTCTTGCCTGATGATATTACGGGCTTGAAATAGATATTTAAGCAAAACTGGGTGGATGAGGCACACTGTTTGATCGCCAGATTAGGAGGTCCACCACATTGGTTGTTGATAAGCAGAGCATGAAGAGCGCCTATTATTTGCATTGCCTTGGTGGTTGTCATTTATACAAGTGAATTTAAATGGAATAATGGTTTAAACTCCATCTTTAAGAATAGAATAATAACATACGTTCATATCTGTTCAAGAATAAGAACAAGTCAATGTTTCAACATTTTTCAAAGTGGTTACGGTAGCGGCAGCCGAAACCGAACGTTAATTGGTTATTTTTAACTTACGGAAGCTGTGAAGCAACCGCCTCAGACTTGATTGATTATTGTTTTGGTACTTAGATAAATTGGAGATGCAGATCCATTTCCCGTTTTGAAGTGGATCAAGTGTTCAGTATACCAATATAATGAATGCATTTACTGAATCAATCGATATATAGCCTAGTGTATGGGACGCCATTATAGAAAATGTGAAGTAAGTATGTGAACATTCCTATTTTAATCCACGATTGCCGGGTTAATTTCCAGATTGTACTTATTTAATATGTGCAATTTTCCCCTATAACTGGTCATTTGCTTTGGAATCAGACTAGTACACACAGAACATTAAACTATAAAATGTTCAGGTCTCATGTGCACAAAAGTTTGTAAACCGAAAGTGCAACCGTAACTCTCAAACCAGGGGGCTTTCGACCTGCCCCACAGAAGCATTGCTTTATACATTCTTTGTCAGAGCTTGCAGTAAACATAGCTAAGAATCCTTTTGTATACCTTGTCTACACAATGTCACTCTCTGTGATATGTCTCTGGACATGACCGGCGTTTAGATTCCATTGTCTGAGGATCCCTTATCAAAATTGCATGCATGCAGCCAGTTCTCGGTATAGCATAGCTGTATGGCAGTATTGTAGAAACGTTAGCCGTTATACTTTGGGTTTTTTTTTTTTTTTTTTTTTTTTTTTTTTTTTGTAGTGTTAACGTTAAAATATAAAACAATAATGCAAAGGTACACCACCTGTGTTGAAAAACTAGAAAAGATTTTACCGAATAATATTGACAAATCAGTGCAGTTACGACAGCCGTAACTTGAGCGGTGGTGACATTTAACATTTGAATTTACGGAAGTTGGCCGGTTTGCTTATATTCTATCTTGAAAATTTAAATATATTTTGTCGGGAGTTAGAACTAAAACCAATATTCCATCCTGGTCGTCTGATCATAAAACTTTTACAACACAATTGTAAAGCACCGGAAACATTCACGTTTTGCACTACCATGTGCACGATTGTACGTGAAATCCGATGCGGTATAACTGTGGACAGCGTGAACAAGGATACCACATCCGATGCGTGTTAAAAATAAGCCAATCGAACATATTTTTGCGGTAAATACACATAGAATAAATAAAATATCAGACCTGCGGTCACTCATAAATGTTACCACCACATGTGCTCTCTCATGATAGGAAAACACAGTACACCATTCCATTCCACCCATGCGAGATCCTTTCAATATTTGTAGCTGTAAAAATGGAGAGCCTAAGATAATCAGCCCAAGGCTGAAAGGTCGAAGCCAGGCTTTGAAAATTAAAGCGGGTACTTACTTGCTATCAGATTTATATCCGTTTTAATTTTTGAAAAGATATATATATATTGGGACCATGACCTGTATTTTAGCTCACTTAAGCCTGTTAAGTGTAATTCAATTGAACAGTTAAAGTACTCTGTTGCATAGGAAGACACATACATGCATGTATACATATAATGCAAACATACATACATACATGTGTGTGTTTTCTTTATTCGCTTGTGTTTTTATATTTATGTAGCCGAAACAACAAGCAGTGGACACTCACGTGAGTATTAATTTACGTACTTAGTGTAAAGTGTATTCAGGCCCCTCAGGTATAATGCAAGATAAGTTTAGTGACTGTAACTGACATATATATATATATATATATATATATATATATATATATATATATATATATATATAATTATCATTATTATTATTATTATCATTATTAATATTATTATGATGATAATAATAATAATAATAATAATAATTATTATTATTATTATTATTATTATTATTATTATTATTATTATTATTATTATTATTATTATTATTATTATTATTATTATTATTATTATTGTGTTATTAATAAAGTGTGTGTTTATACAGGCCCAGTTACAGATCCAAGGTCAGCCGTATTGGCTTGCAGCGAAGCCAAAGGCCAATACAGCTTACCGCGGACCTGTAACTGGGCCTGTATAAAAACACTTGATTAATGATAATTTTCGCTATGGAAAATCAGAACACAACGTTCAATATGAAATCAGCTTTATTCATAAAACTGGTTGACACATCAGAACCGACTCAACGTCCTCACATGGGCCAGTATGGATGATATGTCACAGAGCTTTTCCAAGTTGGTGCACTGACAGCTTTCACAGGTTGAAACATCAGAACAGTCAACGTTTAATACTGTCTTGTACACAACATTGCAGGCCTGTGACAATGTTAGACCAGAGTGCGGAACGAAACATTATATAATTAGGCCTAGCCTATGCCTCTTGGCAGCAGGAACTTGTAGAACTTGCAAAACTTTTTTCAATCTGACCTTTTCTTTTTTCCATGGTAAAAATGCTTATATTAACAGTTCATGCAGTCACTGTTGCCCCAGAAAAAAGAGACCCAGATGAGCTCCACTTGATTGTGTCTGCGTGACAATTTAACTCTTCTAAGTAGCCAAGTTATTTAACTGATATGCTTTGGGGTGTGCAGAGCTTAGTTCCAAGCTTACTGAATAAAGAGGCGCAATTTCAGATGACACGCCTGTTTCAAACTTATGGCTTATTAGTCCTGCATCATGATCAACAGAACAACTGCCCCTTTGCAGGAGTACATTTGCGAGGATTGAGATGCAGATTCCTGTTGTTTAATTGGTGGGACTCAATACTCATTTGTCGTTTGTATGTTCTTTCATCCTCCCAAATGTATTACATCTGTCGGGGCACACGTGCCTGAACGGAGTTTGTCGCGAAAGTTTTACGTGTACAATGGTTGACTTTGCGGCCAGTTAGGGTGCACTTTTCTGCCATAATATTCATTACTTTCCCTAATTTTTCTTTTCCTAATGGCTGATGGGAGTTTTATACTCCAGAAGTAGGAATCTGTAAGGGATGCAGATAGAGCCATGCTTCAGGTTTAATTAAGTCATCAGGCCGATGAGATTCGTAAGGTTTGTACAGCTGTACTGGACAATGTGGTGCTTCCTTCTCTGCAACCACTTGGGTTACACGCCTATAAATAATCTCCGCTCTGTGCATCACTGGGGGGGGGGGGGGGGTTGGTACTCCTCTCTGCAAAAGACAAATAATGCAACAAACTTTAATAGAAAATATGTTTAAACTGGCTTTTGTGCCTACTATGTACTCTAGACCTACATGTACCACAAGATACCCGCCAGTCTCTTTAATTAGGGGTATTGCTTAATTTAATATGAGGGTTTTGCACACACAGAAAAGTAAATTATTTGATCTGAAATATAATTTATAATATTAATATAATCACCTGTGTATTCCAAGTATTGTGTTCCAGTGGACGTCTCTTTCAGGTAGATGTCTCCCCATTAGAAATGTGTGTGGTCTTGCCACCCTCTAAGTCCTAAATAGTCCCATCGTTCAGCCACATCAAATTCAACAATGACTCAGGATTTCCTTCAAATATTAAATGAATGACATATAAATCATCTCTTTTTTTTTAAGGGAACTTTAGTCTCCCCTAAACTATATATTGTAACAATTTACAAGATCGGTTAGGGCTAATAAAATTATCTCTACATATTCCTTTATCTTGTTAATTTTAACCATTAGATCTAGTGTTTACCCTTGGCCTACAAACTTTCTTTCTAAAGTTCGTGGCTAGGCCCAAATTAATTCCACACACTTCCGACAACTAGTTTACCATATACAGATCTTCTTATTATGACTTGCATTGGTGTCTTCAGTTCTATTCAAGTAAAGACTGAGACTTCAAACCTACTCCTACTCACCGGCACCAATAATTTTCTAGTCATGTAATATCGCTATCTTTACTTGCATCAATGCTTCTGCCTTTCCTCTCTTGTTGCCCTTGCGTTGAGCCTTTAGATTTTTTTGTGCTTTGCTTCCAACACCCTGTCCGGATGCCTGAATATAACATCTCCTGTAATTCTGAAATTTACTTTCACTAATGGACCATTTTGTATCGGGTTTATATTCCGAGCTGTTCTGTTTACGTACGCTCAGCCTCAAGTAAAACCTGGCCAGGAGAGCATCCATTTCGGCCTCTGGAATAAGTTCAATTGCTCGGTATTCCTTATCCACTGGCAACCAGGCTTCGAAAATCTGAATGTCACTGCGTGTCTGGTACAGCTTATTTTTATTGACATTGTCCAGTAGAAACCGGTCTGTGTCCTCACTGGTAACGGTATGATACCTCAAATTTAACCCATTTTCTTCTGTTGATGTGGCATCAGATCTGTCAACATGATCAATGTCGTCTACTTGTGGACGCCCTGGCCCAGCCAGGCCTGCGTCAGTGTTCTCATCTAACTCAGCGTGTTGACTATACCTTCCATTTCTTCTTCTAACTGTCTCTCTGTGAGCAATTCATACCAGAGTATGTAATTTGCCAGAATATCTAGCAACTGTTGACCATGGTCCCTTGTTGCGCCTTGACGGATTCATCCATTTCTCCTTGCTTCAGCTATCCGTGCACCAACTGGCAAAGCTGGAAGAAGTATGACGTCACTCATACTGGCCCACTTCACAACCTGTTTGGTACCCGCGTTACGCTGGTGTTATGTGTGGCTAGGTGTATGAAAACCGGATTACCTTTAACTCATACAGGCCCAGGGTTTTTTTTTTTATTTTTTTTTTTTCATTTTTTTTTTCATATTGCCCTATTTTCCCATATTAGACCAGTTAAAGGTACAGTTTGAGTAACTTTTTACCACTCCATGGATTATATTATGTTGTATCTCTAGTTACAATTTGTATATTTTAGTTTCTGTATCATATATTTTATATTGTCGTATTTGAATGTATGGACAAGTGTGAGTGAGCGTGAGCAATTTGTCCACCAAAAATAATACTTGTACTGAGTGTGTCACTGAATTAAAATAAAATTTTTGACTTGACTTTTCCCACATCGTATGACACGGACCGAAAATGCCGTATGGATGCAATATTATTCAAAATCAATATACATACATATGTACATATATATATATATATATATATATATATATATATATATATATATATATATATATATATATATGTATATATATATATATATAAACACTGGAACCACTGCAGGAGAAAGTGAGCCACTTCTTTTCAAACGCCCATCCGGACTCCTGAATATGACCGTTTCTTTTAATTAGTTGAGATACCTTGCTTGATTGTTCGCTGTTACACTTTCGCGTGCAGAAAATGTAAGGGATAATTATATCTTTGCTTGCTTTCATATGTCTTTTGTTTATGCAGATACATTTATCGTGTAGAAGCATCGTATTGGCACTCGTAGTCAAACATTACTACTTTATGTATTCATCTCCCAACAATTGTATTAGTATTAACTGACTTCATATAGGTTTTCCATAATAAACCTGTTTAGAATTTAATGATTCGTGGAACTACCCCTTTCAGACATGTTTGTCTATTTGCATGACAGCCATTTACATTTATTTCCTGAAGGCACACATTTTGTATTTCAGAAACGTTTATTTGCTTGGTAAATAGCCAAAAGCTTGTCAACTGCCTTATTCAATAACCATATGCTGATATATAGCGGCAATAGAATAGGTTATAGTAGAGGTAGTGGTTGTTGTAGCAGTAATAGTTGTTTTATTGACAACAAGGTAGAAACAAATAGTAACAACTAAACTATGAGAGTTTTTAAAAAAAAATCAAAAGACCTGCAATACCTCATAAGAGAACTCATTTTCTCTTTGCATTAATGATACACTCAATCTACAGGGTACACACCTGTTTATACTCAAATCAAAAGTTATGCAGTAAAGCATAAAGCTGAATTACATTTCTTTATTGAATATGCCCTCTCTTACATAAATACTTCATTGGCCATGTTGAACTGTGGGCTGTGTTCTCCGACTCCGAGTGTTTAATGGAGTTAGAGTATGTTCATAATGTTCCAGATTCATAAATATCACAAAAACAACGTAGGCCTACTTTCCACTTTCTTCTTTTGCTATAAACTCAGCTGACTGACATGTCAGGAGAACTAAAACGTGATAGGCCTACCAGGTCTCTTTATATAATTGGTAGAAGTAAGAAAAGTTGAGGTTTGAGTGGCTAGGACTATACGTTTTGGAAACATTATAGACTGCACGTAATGAAGAATATTTTGAAGGTTGAGAGGACCAGAAACCACCAGTTGCCTTTTATGGCTGACTGCCTATCTCAAGTCAGGAGTGAAATTTGTTTCTTCACATGGGTATTGGAAGATGAATATTGGTGCTTTGGTAGCTCTGGAATCTCTTTGCTGTCAGCGTTGGGTTTAGAATTTATGAATGTGGGTCATGTTTTTCTGTACAACTATATAAAAAAAAATCTCTCGGTTGCCTGGCCGATCTACCAGCCTGTATCCTTAAATGGTGTTATGGCAGCCTAAACCTGGTATATGCCTTTTGCAATCGATCAGGTAAAAAGGTGCAACACGCTTACCGTAGCTAACATTGCATTGCAGCGAATGGAGTTCAGCTTCGTATATGTCGAAAACATAGTTTATATTGACATAGCCATAGTTGTCTTTCCTTTCCTATGATAGACTGTAAAAACTTTCGGCTGGTCAGCTGCTGAACAATGGCTGTATGACTACATAGTTTTTTATATGTGCAAAAGCGACAGATTTTATACATTCAAGCATTTGATTCAATAAAAAATAATATGTTAAATGTTATACTTAGAGTTCTTTATGTATGTAAAAAAGGCACAGTATATGCATTCCAATATATAATTACATCAAATTTGGTATTAAGTATGAAATTAAAAAGAAATCTGTATTAAACCAAGAAAAATGTGTGTATATGACTTCCAGATCCCCTGTTTTTCTGCAAGGTTTCAACCCTAGGATTGGAATATAAGGGAAACATATCTCAAACATCTGCCGGAAGAACATGTCAGAGATGGGATACCCATCACCCGCACCCACATAGCAAGACTGACGCCACCGATTTTCCGGACAGTAACATCAAAAGTGCTGAGAACTATTGCAGAAACCCAGATAAATCGATGCTGGGACCTTGGTGTTATACAACAGACCCTGATATCGCCTGGGAATACTGTGATGTTCCATTATGTCGTACTCTTCATTCTCGTTTATGCCTATGAATATCTGCATGATTTTAACTTGTCGCTGAGTGCTTCAGTGTTGTTTTGTTCACTGTTAAACTCCTTACTGGTAAATTCTCGCTTTCCTGTACTTTTCATTGTCTTCACATTGAATTTGTATATGCTGATCATCAAGTTCACACCGTGTATGCCGATCAAGACACTACCGACCCTTTAATTTTATGACACAAACTAAAAGGTTTCAGGTCGCCCTTCCCTTATAAAAATTGATCGACCCTGAAAGCTTTTATCCAGAGTGTCAGTCGTGTGCCGTTATTTTGCGTAAAGTCCCTTCCAACAAAGCATTTTATTTCAAATTAATCAGGAGGGTTAACTTGGGCCAGGGAAACATAAGGTTGTTCGGTAATCATTATCATAATATTTCACTTGGTTCTACGTATCTGTCCTCCGAGATACCGGTGCTAACAGTTGGTAAAGTATTGTTAGAGCATGACATGCTGTCTTAAGTATAATCTTCCTGCTCGGTTGTGACTGAAAGAGTTAGTAACCATTTTTTATAAATCTTGAAACTACCAGTTGTCAGCAGAAGAGGGCCTTAGAATAGGAATATTGTATTAGTCACTGAAGTTGCCCACAGGCTATGAATTAAGTAGCAGCATTGGGAGAGGAACCTACAACCCCTGCTGAGATAAATATGTAACTTAATGGGGAAGCTTGCCCAGATAACGAATGCAGGTCCGAAACTACCAAAGGTTATTTTTATTGTTGGTAAAAAGTTCAAAATAAAAATTTATATTCATGAATTTCAACCCAATAATCAACATTCACCCTCCACATTCACGAAGAACAAATCACACTCCCAACTTGAGACAAGCAGTCAACCAAAACAGGCAACCTGCAGTGCCAGACTGTCTGCCTCAACACTTGAAAACCCTTGACTCCTCATTTACTACAGACTTTGGTTTTTCCAAAACATATTGGCTTTAGCAGTTAAAACGCAAATCACTTGTGCCAAAGATAGAAATACACAAGGTAGACCTGTAACAAACGAGTCCTACTGGCTTGTCAGTCTGATGAGTAAGCAGGAAAAGAGGTAGGGCAACATCGTTTTTGGATATTTATGAATCTGGAACATTATAGACACACTCTACTGCCATTATAACTATGAGGCAGAGACCACAGCTCACACTGTACTGCCATTATAACTATGAGTCAGAGACCACAGCTCACACTCTACTGCCATTATAACTGTGAGGCAGAGACCACAGCTCACAGCACGACCTGTCCCATTTTGGTGCTGCTGAATTACAGCAAATGAAGAAAGTAGGCTTACATCTTTTTTGTGATATTTATAAATCCGGAACATTATAGACACACTCTATTTCCATTAAAACTAGGAGTAAGGGAACCCAGCACAACGTTAAAAAGAAAGTACTTCTGAGATTTGTCTGTGTTGTTATCTTTTTCCTTGGATGGTATTTTATTGTCATTTGGTATTTATATGTTTGATAGTTGTGGATCCTGATAAATGTCTCTTAAAAAATTAAGACTTAAGAACTAATTGAGAGAAGATTTCGGTAATGCAAACGATAATGCTCCAGCAAAAGGGCTAACTTTACATTCCACGTGGGTGACAATGATCACTGATGCTCACAGAGCACTCTGTTGACATGTATTATTCTTTCGATATCGGTAAAATTATTGCAGATGCAACTTTACCATTGGACATGGTGGTGGTACTGCATAAGGGCAAAATGAAACAAACACGGTGCATCTTGTGCCAGTTTCTCAGGCAACTACTACTTCAGTATATTTATGTTGTATGTTCAGAAGCACTAAACCATTTCTGATAGGTAACTTGAGATATATTGAGGCAGGACTTGCTTCATTTGCACAAGAAATGGTCTGACAGAGAGGTGACCTTGATCTAATTCCAAAAGTCACAGAACTACTTCAGTCTGTCCATCATGGGTCAGCTAAGTACCGGACTGGCATAGTCCTCTTGCTTTAACTACCTACGTGTCCGCCCATGGACCATCAGTTCATATTTTACCTCAGGGCATTCCTATAAATGTATGACACCGAGTATCATATGATACAAAGAATGTCACAAACTTTTTGGGGCAATATTATGATGTGGGCTGTAGCTATATAAATGCAAACATATTTGAGCTTTAAACATTGCCAGCCGTACAACCACATTTGGCTTCCTATTGACTACAACATTACTCATCTATTCATTAAAATATATTTTGTCTAAATATTGAACATGGAGCATCGGTAGCGATATTAATATATTTTCTTTTAAGATTGAAATTGTTAAGGACTAATGAATCTTGCACTTCGGGGATTTGAATGGACTTGGGTCTTTAAATCTCTATGATTTTTTTTTTTTCGGTTTTACAATTGCACACTAAATATGTTGGATTCAGCATGACTATCGTTCCTCTAAATTATGTTTTTCGTGAATTATTTTTTAAAACAGAAATCATATTGTTTTTGCTATTGTGGAACAGTAATTGTCTCGTTGTGCACCTCAGTGACTTAAAGCTGGAATATATCGGGAATACAAATATTTGGAACAAATATTTTGTTTCAGCATTTTTTGTATCTTTGAAGTATGATGTTTGCCGAGCATGAATTTGTCTATAAAGAAACGTATTGTTTTTACAATGCTACTTCTGAAACATTGATCGTTTGCTTGCACCACACAAACAGGTCATACTGCCTGCAAGCTTGAAGACATTTGGGTAGTAAACTAAGCTCCCGACTAGAATGGGATTAACAGATGATATATTGAGTGTGAGAGATGCATCAATAGATACAAACTGACAAACAATACTTTTGGCCTGGTATAGATATTAAGTTAACGTGTTCCATGAGGTATTTGATCAATAGTATATTACTAAGCATTGAAATATCATCAATTTTTCACACAATTCAGCATAACATATTCCACATTTTATGAGCGTACCTTTTTCGTTAAGCTGTTAAAAAATTGGGGCTGTATCATAACGACAAAATCAAATTATCTAATTCATATTCGATTAGGAAGTTGCAAACACTACATATGTATGGTCGAAATAAAATTAAAACGTCTTGATAATTAACCTTGAAAGCAGTGTGAATCTTGAGGTCAAATTTAAATGTCATGGTATGGAAATTGTCTTTGTACATTATTAGTATTATGACATAATTCTTAATATTTATAACATGTCTCTAATAAAGAAAAGTAAGCGCTTTGTTGTGATCCATGATTGTGCTTCTTTTGGAAAGTCAAGATTATGAAAACTATGCTATTTCAAATAATTCCATAGCTAATGCACCTCCCGTGAACTTTAGAGGTCGAAACTATTGGTGTGATTTTGATCAAGATATGTGCAATTTCACTCATGATGTAAGAGCAGATATAGAATGGGACAGGTGAGTTACTAGCAGATTTGTGACTGATTCATGAGTGTCAATTTATATGTTAAGTATGTCATGATACTATTGCTAAAACACTGAACGTGGCATACTATGCATACATGATCGATTGGGTCGATGAAAACGAGACAACTCGGAGAAATCATCAATTGAGGATTCTTCCAAGGTAATTGTATATATATATATATATATATATATATATATATATATATATATATATATATATATATATATATATATATATAGTATATTACTAAGCATTGGAATATCATCAATTTTGGTGTTATAATATTTTATATAAACTGTTATTACGCTATTTTGTTTCTCATTCTGTTCACGCCGAGTTGCGATCTTGCCAAATTCCATCCTTGGCAGTGTATTTGAGAGCATCACTTGAGATTAGACAAATGTTATGCTCCATACATCAAAATAGCCACAACATGGACTATCAAAACTAGATCGAGTCCTATCGGAAGCTTTCGTGATGACGGTATTAACATAGCAGCAGATAGCCGCCAAACCACTCAAGAAAAACTAGACATCCTTGAAGTCACGTTATACAGGGTATATAACAAGCTACTATTCATTGTACATTAACAAGATGTCCACGTAACTAATCACCACCGAAATCACCATCGTGTACCTTATGTTAACATTAAGGAATGAATTGGTAACATTGGTTGTCACCCTATCCTTCCCTACCCCAACAAGACCGCCCATACTTCTAAAACACAGATAAGTAGCTCTTACTGAAGTTAATACAACTGAAAGACTGTACAGAATCTGAACCCACTGTGTGTATTGCCCCAAACTTAAAGAAATATATCTCTCTCTACTGGTTGTCACATCCATTGATAATGCTGATAGCGACCAATCCTCAACAGGTGTTCACAGAGTTTTTATGAGAAAATCACCTTATTTTGCAGCTTTCTGTGTGAGGGATTCCAATCAAGGTCTCTTATGACACAGGGACAGAGTCTTCTCTCTTTTACCCCCTCTAGAGCAAGAAAAAACAGAAAAAAGAACTACTAAAATGCCTAAATTGATATGGCTCTTCGAGGTGCCAAAGCCGATTTATCAGCATTTTTGGGGATGACGACCAAATAATTCATAAAAATTTGGTCAAAAGTTCCTGATTTGGGAGCACTTGCAGATGCTGTTGCTAGCCATCACAGTCCATTTTAGACAAAAGTGCACCAGAGCAGATTTGGGTTGATGCAGGTAGGCCTACATTTATTGTGACCTGATAGATTAATAATGCTTTTGTGTCATGAGTGAATTTAACTGTAAAACATATATGTAATTTTAGTGTTAAGTGTGCCAGCAAGAGCTTTTATGAACCAGGCAAAGGAAGAAGGTCAAAATATGTGGCCATGATATTGGGGGTTGTACTCTATAACCATGCACTAGCCTGGATTAGGCCTCCGTGCTTCACATGATTTTTTTTCTTTATCTCGCAACCTTCAACAAACTTTGGAGGAGATGATGCACCCCCCCCCCCCCCCCCCCAGGAAATTGCCAAGTATACTAGGCGGATGAATATCCGTATGTCTAGTACTGTGTGATTTGTATTGGCTAGACTTAAATTTGTGATTAGTGTTTGTGATTAAAGTAACATGAAACAACAGCCCTGAAGTAGGAAATTGTAGCTGGTAGGTTTGTGCACTTTGCACTTAGCTTAAAACATTTGGGAACTGGCAAGAACTAAAACTTTAACAAGTGCAATATTCAGCCTCTTTCTTCTTAAAACAGGAGAGGCACATCCAGTTTGATTTTTATTTACATGGAAATTCAAAATGTGGTGACTACAGCCTGATCTATTTCCTCCTATAATATTAATTAACAGTAACAGGAAAATACGAGGGTTTATTCCTGAGTTTGTTTGAATTTTTTTTTAAAACAAAAAAGCATTTATAAGGGCCTTTTATTCAACCCTTGTACAAGAAACCCCGATACAGGCTAATAAGCTGGTCGGCCAATTTCTAATAAAAATGCTCTAACCCAAACAAAGTAGTAAGTTTACATCCAGTTTTCATCCAAATATCACACAATTTACCCTTCCTCGGAAACAAAAAAGTGGACATGAAATATGGTATCGATATCAAGAATTTACTGTAGACATCAGTGCTGGGTTTTAAAGTTTTATTATCAACAAAGTTGGGGAACAGAGTCATTTCCCATATAAATCTCATGAACAAAAGGCATCAGAGCTTGGAGATCTTACAACACAGTGTTTTCACAAAAATTGTTTTAATTCCAAAGATCTTTGACAGAGAAGGAACATGTATGATGACTGAAAAAACAAAAGATGTCGTAAGAAAGATGAAACCTGCTATTCAGTACCACACTGTGAATTGATTTTGCCAAGCAGATTCCCTGGATAATGTCAAAATTTTTAAAAGCAAATGGAAACAAGGGCTGGAGCAAATTTATTCAGTCAATCTTAATAAATAATGCACAATTTAATCACAATCATAAATGAATATTTCTTTTAGATTCCATATGTATCATCTTCACTGTTTGGCTCTTGTAATTAAAGGGAACACATGTGACAATGCAGTCAATGCAAATAATTTACATGAAACATTTATTGCCCGTGCTTTCATATCCAGTTCATGTTACTGTGAGTGCATACAGATGCAGTGACAATGTCAATCTCCGTAAAAATATATCTTGCACTTTTTGAAATTTTAATGTTTAAAATGCAAACAGGAGATTGATTCCATTTGACTACATTGAAACAAACTATATTTCTTTTAACATTTTTCAACTTTTAATGCCAACATGAAATTATAAAGATGTATAAATTATGTTACTTGCATACCGTCAGATAATAACTAATTGCCTTCAGCCTGTACAATAAACAAACTAGACATGAATTTAACAATGCATGGAAATCACATTTAAAGCAACCCCTTACCTTTAAACTTTGCTTTCTTTCTGTCTAGTTGCTGTTAGATCATATTTTGTTTAACATTCCAACACATAACAGGCCAACCCCAATAAGCAATATGTTAAGACCCGGTTTACCTTTGCTTGACAATATAAAAATCTCATTGCTAATTGATGATCCTGCAGGTACAATTTGTTGAGGCAGAACACAATTTTAAACCACAGTTATCTATGCTACTTCTCTTTATTTGCAAATAATTAAAAATGTTAAGAGGCTAATAATCTAATTTTATAAAATCAGGTTGCAAAACTTTTCACATATTCACGCACATGTATATATTCTGAGACTGTGAGTAGGTTACTAAGAACAGGTATATATATATATATATATATATATATATATATATATATATATATATATATATATATATATGTATATATATATATATATATATATATATATATATATATATATATATATATATATATATATATATATATATATATATATATATATATACTGGTTTTGTTTTTATTATTAAGGGGGGGGCACTTCAGACAGCCTTCTTCTCATGAAGTTATAAGTAAATGCTAAACATGTACATGTATATCCCTGACCAGAAGCAAAATACCTGAGTTGGGAAATTTCTTGCAGATGCTTCCCATGGTACCGCCTAAACGCAACTTGTGGACATAAAGTATTCACAAGTACCTGTGACCAATCCATAGAAGAAGGCCGTTTGAAGTCTCTGTGTACAGGGATTTACCCAAGTAGGTGTTCTACAGTATAAGGCAGATATCTGAGGCTACACACCTTGGACTAGGAATCATTCTACCAGCTGCACAGACTCTCCGAAATTTATAAATGCAGACAAACTAAAATGCCTGTTCAATGTCCTGAATATGGGATACTCAAAACCACCTATGCCAAAAGAATTCCTGATTATACAAACTTTTGACAATGGAGAAAGTGCACATGTTGTTTCAGCAAAAAGAAATCATAAAACTACTATCTTAGGTTAGGAATGGTCATAAGGTTCACTAACCTCTTCCGACACAAGCTCAATCCAATAACAACCTGTTCTTCACCTGCAACAGCTAAAGGCCCCAAGATCATGCCTTGGATCATACAAATTCCTAAAACGGTGCATCCCAGGTTGTTACACTTGTCATCTCCCATGGAAACCATGCTTACCTGAGAAGAATCCTCTGAAAAACTGACCTGACCTCTGTAAGAACCCAAAGTCATTATATGTTCCGGTCCTACAGACAAACTGACCATTGCTGGAAATGCCGCCATACTCACAGATGGTCTTGTTTCATTGTTGTATATAAAACGTGTCAATACACTTCTCCCCAGATGGTATTTTCTCACGAATTTGAAACTCCATCAAGTATGTTGGCTTGCTTGTGAGGTCGATAGCATTGCCCATACTTATGGGCATACAACATTGGTCAACACATATCTACAGTCCAAACTTTAAGCCAAGATCTTCACCAAGAGCAGTCCCTGTGTCCTAGCATCAGCCAAGCTCAGATGTGGAGAATTTTACAAAAAAGCCAGTGGATTTCATCAATCTTTTCCACACTTAGGCGCTGCAGTGTTGATCTTCAACATGACTCAGCTTGTGAAAGCCTATCAGCTGATTACATCTCTTCTTACCTGTGTCAGTGTCCTTGTACATAATTAAAACTATGTGACTTAATCAATGCCGAGCTTATGGAAATCCTCACAAAATGCCTGCAAAAACTTAAATTGTGTCCATGCTCGACTCATTAAAGTTACCAGATCCACTTAAAAGCATAGAGGTATCGGCATGTGAAAAGATATATACTGTCAGCTTCACTTTCCTGACATGGTCTGTTAGTCACTATATCAGCTACTCCACTAAACATCCCATGGACTTAATATTGCACTAAAACTCACTATTAATGGTTTGATTACAGCCATTAATGTTTGCCTCAACCACCTATCCAGAAGGCAGATGCTCTTGGCTAGATCTTTTTTGCCCTTAACAGGGAAAATGCCACCATAGACTTGCGTGCCAATTACCATCAGTGTGCTGCCTAGAATACTATTCCTGGAAAAAACATTCAAGTTTACTACATCACCTGACTTACCAGATCCAGGCTTACAACTACCTTCGGATGTCCTAAAACGTCAATGCCAAAACATTCTAGTACTGCATGACAACTTTTCGTCTTCTGCTTAATGTGCACTACTCCCAGGTGAGACGACTAACACTCTACGACATCACATCTGGTTGCTTTGCTCTGATTTTATCTCCCCCCCCCCCCCCAAGGATGTGCCTTCTGCTTAGACAATTCCCCAGCATTTTAGAACCTAGCAGAAGAACACGACCTGAAACAAGCTTGCACATGGAACTGGGAAACCATAAAAATATTAATAAAACCCCACAGTGGAATGTGCATTTGGCGAACTGCCAAGAGAACTTCGCAATTCCTTCTCAGATGGTTAAGTCATATCTCCAACTCAATCAGCTAAAAAAACCAGCTATTTAAACTTTAAAATCGGTCATCATAGACTATCTGCTTGGGAAAGTTTATACCCGAGGGATGCTCAAAACAATTAATTACTGGATTTCGAAGACGATATTCTAACTTCGGAACAGCATGCATATTGTCTTATATATCACCAGCCCAGTGCACTTAGCAAGTGTTAAGGAGTTGAAGTAAATGAAATAAAAAAATCAAATACGAACATACTCGTCTGGTAATCTGGTCTACATTGATGAAAGACCTCACTCAACCCTACATAATCATGGATATACAAACTGGTAATGCAAGCTTGTGCAAGTTTGTGCAAGTTCCTTTGCCAGAACTTAAAAAAATAAACAGTACTTTGTGCCTTTCGATAGACTCATCTTGGTGCTTGGTTCTACATTATTAGGCTTGGATGAAGAGTACAATCCAGTAGCTTGCTCTCCACTAGTGCAACAGGATGACATGCAAAAGTCACAAACTTTCCTACAAAGGAACCCACATACCCGCACTATCCTAATCGAAATAGCACCTGCCCATGGTGCATGGACTCTAACGATTGGATAATAGACTGTTCCAGTGACACCTCTTAGACTACATTGTGCACACTGGTGCAACAATTTGACCTGCACGAGCCACATACGTGTGTGTCCCAGCTTTCTACAGAGGAGCCCACACGCCCACACAGTTCTTCTCGTAATAGCATTCGCCCATGGTGGAGGGACACTGATGATTGGAAAACATACATTCAAGTGACAACTCTTCCCTTAAATTGTGCAGATTGACGCTGACCTGTAGCATTTTCCTTAGGTTTATGTTCCATGTTTGGATGTCAATTTAATTATTCATCTCTTTATTTGCTTAGTGTCATACATTGTATGGACACTGTACTCTTGTTTCATTCAAAGGTAGATTTTGCTCAATGATCGCTTAATCATATTTAACATACACTCGGCCAGTTCTCCAAAAACGATGGGTGGAGAAAGACTTGTAGTACTCTTAATATATTCTGTTAGCTAAACAGTTCTTCATGAATTGTGATTCCACGGTCTTTCATGAACCGTGATTCCAGTAGGAGGAAATACTGCTAATGGGATAAACAAGCAGGGCAAGAAAAGAAGAAAGCTGTATAGTGTCACCCTGCTATATTAAGAGCTTTTCAACAGATTTGCATTAGGGAATGCTCCATAATATTTTATATACACTGCTATTTCGCCATTTTGTCCCTCGTTCTGTTCACGGCAAGTTGATCTGTATAAAGATCTTCAACAAGTTCAGGAACAACAAGACCCATTTCGTCTTCATTGACAAGTGATGCAAGTGAAAGGTCTACCAGTAAAACCTTTCCATCAGAAAAGATGAAATGTCTACCTGAGCTGACATTCTTGACCATAGGGGCAGAAGTGAAACATTATTCTGGTCGTTCTGTGGCAAAAGCATCTATATTGTAATTGATTTTATTGTGCTGATGGACGTGCATATATGCAGTCCCCAATCTGGGACAACTCTGAGCAATGTACATGAAATGCACTGGATTAAATGAAACGACTCAGCCATTTTGGTTATGTAATTCACCAATGTATACCTCTGCTGATTCATTCTGCCTTTTTTTGTGTTTTTATATTTTTTGTGTTTTTAGTTATTTATTATTTATTTTTGAAGAGCTTAATACAGTGGATAAATATGTGCTTCTCATTTTCAGCTGTGTAATTGGTGCTGGAAGGTGCTGATTCGAGGCCCAGTCATTCCGTTATCACAAAACGTATACATAGCAAGCATTAATTGGGAAGATTTACATATATATTTGTATCAATGTTTTAAAGGGAACACAGAACAATGCATAAAGCTAATTCCACTAATAGTCACTGAAACTAACTATATCAACAAGCTGATTATTTGCGAGTTGGTGTCAATATTTTGTTGCAGAAATATGGGGCAAACAGACACTATGAATACTGGTCCTAGCAGCGACCATACCACTGGCACAGGTATGAGATGCAAATTTATGTCATAGATATTCTCAACCCTATGAAATGTACAGGCATTTGTATATGTGTTTAACACCAAAGTATTGTACCAAATGTCATGCATGTGTACTAACGTTATTTATTCTTTTAAACTTTTAATTTTCTGTTCCTCCTTCCACACCTGTTCCTGGCTCCTTCTGTTCTACCTTTAGTTTCCTTGGTTTCGTTTGTTTCTGTGCCAGTGACTCTGTGTTACCTCGTTTACTTAATCTTTTCCTTTTTGCAGAATAATTTGATATTTTGCTATTTTCGGTATATTTTTGCATATACTGGTTCACAAAAATTCTCCTTACTTGCGAGAAACTCTTGCACATTATTTATTTGTGCATTTGCTGTTATTTCACATTCACACATTCTTTACAATGAGGAGGGTTGTCTTTAATACATACAAGGGAAAGGCAATCACCTGTCACCACACCAAATTTTAGACAGCGAAACACGTTTGCTGGTGTCCCCTTTATGTATTTATTTGGCTGGTGAGGTCTTACACTTTCTGAATTTTGAACAGCACCTGATGATATGTCATTCAATTTATAGTTTTAGAAATCGGTATTAACTGGACCGGCTATTTAGCATAAAGATATTGGATTCTGATATTTGTAGGGTTGAAAATGCATAGAAGATGTGACACTGTTGCTCTTGTTCGTACCGAAGTTAAATCTCTTTGGTTAACTTTACTTCCTAAATTTTTAGTAATGATGGAATACAAATTAGGACCAGTTGATGATCTTGATCGATAACTTTGATGGATAGAGACGTCATAACCCAGATATAACCGTTGCTACTCAAATTAATTGTAAAAAGACCACTCAAAATGTATTACATGACACCAATTTGGTGCAGTGAAGAGTTAAATAGGGCAAGAGAACTCCAATTGCATGCACCTCATTTGCACAATGAAATGCCCTCAGGATACCCTATTTCATTTGTACTCCATTCGATAAATTAATGATTACTGTATTGTGATAAACGTCATTATCGAAATTATTTTTAGGATGAAGGTGACGATACTGGTGATTTTGATTTTTACTTTTAAATCCACTACTATGAAAGTTATTTACAGTGTTATTTTCAGTCTGTTGAAACCGGTACTTAAAATTATTATTGTTATTGTAAGCATTACTATTAATATTCTTAGTTTTTCAAAGTTGTTAAATGTACATTGCGTTGTCAAGTCCAAGCTACTACTCTTGATGTTTCTGTTGCTGGAATTTTGCCGAAGTATTTATATTATAACCGCTACCATAACTATTTCCTTTTCTTTACAGGTTTCTATATGTATATTGAGACGTCAAGTCCGCACCATCTGGGTCAAATTGCGCGAATGAGATCTCCAATGTTCCACATGGTAGGAGATATTTACATTCGTTGTTTTGTCCATATGGATGGATCTGAGCTAGGGAAACTACGAGTCCTTGCTCTCACAGGTGATAAAGATATAGAACTGACCAGCTTGACAAAAGGCCATGGAGACCGTTGGTTTGTTGTGGAGCTCCAAACAAAGCTTACTCAACCAACTATGGTTAGTTTTATTTTTAATCTGCACACTACAATTAAAAAGCTATTACCTATATTCATACATTTCAACACAACATTGAGAGCAAAGACATTTAACAGATGCCAAAACATCAACATACATCTTCCAATACCAGTTTACCAGTGTGAAGATGTCACTACTGACTTGATACAGGCATTTATTCCTCGAGTAGTGTAATAGATGTTGAAAGTTCATTACCAAGCAAAGATTGAACTTTGCTTCTAAATTTTTTTTCTTTAGGATGCTCCAAACGTCCATTTTTAAAGTGCTACTCTCACCTTACAAATGTTACTATAGAAAAGGAACAGTGCTGATTCCGATTCGGGTCTCTCATCATAATCATTAAAACAATTAAGAAGGAACAATCGATCCACTTATATAATACAACGCAATATTTTTGTTGGCTTTAGCTAATATTTGAAGGACAAGTTGGTACTGGCCCAGAAGGTGATATTGCGCTTGACGATATCAGTGTCTCAGGTGAGTTGATACTTAAGACACACCGACAAACAAACAAACTGCTAAAATTTTAATTAAAAAACTTATTAATTTAAATGTGATGTTTACCGATATATATGCACGTACACACACACACACACAGAGGCATATTTTCATATATATATATATGTATATATATATATATATATATATATATATATATATATATATATATATATATATATATATATGCATACCATACACATACATTTTAAATTACGTTTGTGCAGTCTGACACATTTGCCTTAGCCTGTACTATTCGATCAAATACTCTGGGATCGCTCCTGCAGAACAGGTAGAATTTACTCTACGTTTAAATGGGTGATATGAATCCAAATTTTCCCTGACTACTGCATAAACACATGTATGCTGAATACCTACTAGTTTATCATATGGTGCTTAAGATAACGAAACAGTAAATTGACCATATAGGAAGATCATATAAATGTTATGCCAAGGTATCGTTTGTTTTAGGGTTGGCCACACGAAACGGGTACAGTTGTATCAGACATTCCCCTGATAGGACTTTTATGTTCTGAACTAGAGCTGGATTACAATATGCCCAAATAGTTTCAAATAAAGAGGATGCTCCATTCCAGATTAAGGCAAGAAATAACAGCTGAGAATACATAATCTATAATGATTTATATAGTGTCAGGAAAATTGAGTACAATTTGGCTTTACAAATGTTTTTCATAATAAAATTTTAGTTTTAGCCCTCTGATATTTAAGCGTTTCACACTGGGGCAATGAAACAAAATGTGGGCCTTTGCATAGCCATACTAGTACTTGACTCATATGCTGGATACCTATAGTAGAAAAATCTGTATTTGATGAAACGTGGCATGTGAACAGATCATACCAGAAAAAAAAATGGACATCTTCAGTGACCTTGAGATGACCTGGAAGTGACCTTAACGGTTATTTTCAGTGATCTGGATATGGCTTTTTTTCTTCTTTTTGACAAAAGAAATTGCAATAAGCGAAGAAAACAGGTTGTGTAAAAGTTTGCGTAAAACATTTAATATATATATATATATATATATATATATATATATATATATATATATATATATATATATATATATATATATATATGCCCCAAAATGTAAAACATATAGAAAAGGTACATGTAATAATTTATTCCATTTCTGCAAAACAGGAACACATATGTTTCAAAAATTAAGCTCATTTTAAGTAGATAATAAAACAAACAAAAACAAAAACAAAAACAAAAACAAAAACCCCACCCCACCCCCCACCCCCAAAAGACAAGAACAACAAAAACAAAAAAAAAATCCAGAAAATTTTATGTTTAAAAGATATTACTACCATTTAAAATGTTATCGGATTAACCTATTCATGGCAGCAATCTTGAATTGAAATAAAAATAAATAAAAAGAGGCTCTGGTTTTAAATTGATATAATTTCACTAAATTAAGCAAATTTACGTGACTTTTTTTTTCTTAAAACGATCTATTCTTTTGGCTGCATCTGATGGTGGACATGTTTCAATGAGTCAATTCGAAACTTTTGTGATGCTTGGGAAAAATATCTCTTCTACCGAGAATTATCTAGATCAGTTAGTTTTTGGTCATATGCCAACAATGTCTTTTTCCATGATAATACTTAGACTTTATTGGTTCCTGATAATACCTAGACATTATTGGTTTCAAATAAAATGGCCACTTTGAGTATATGTGTCAATATCTAGGTAAAAATTGACATAAAATATATTTATAGCATTGTTGCGATGTTCAAAGTAATTTCAAGGCCAATTGAAGGCCAAGTTTTTTTATATATATGGTATATCTCACTGTCTGCCAAGTTTCATGAAAATGGACATCTAACTTCAGAAGATAATGCCAAATGTCTCCTTTAGCAACCAAAAACTGATCATTTGGGCCCATAGCGGATTGTACAGTAGACCGTAACGGTTTTGAATGATAATTTTGGCAGTTTTTAAACCGAAGGCTTTGATGCATACGGAGTGTTCCCAATTGGACATCATACGGGGTCCTCACAACATGACATGCCTGAAAATGTGGTGGGCAGATGCGGGCTGTTTAGAAGCCGGTTCAAGAAGTCCAACAAGTAATGCCAATATCAACTTATGGAACACATTAAACGTCGGAGAAGTTAAACATGAGATGAAGAGGTACCGAACATATGCAGATGAAGATTATGTTATGTATAAAGTGATGTGCTTTGGACGCAACTACTTTGGTAATTTCCTTTTTTCACCGATTTTTTATCCATGTAACTGTGTATTACAAAAGGAAGACCAAAACAATTCAAAGATGAAATTTATATTCAAGAATAAGGTATAATATCTAATTTCATTATCACCAAGTTTTAGTCGTACCTTGGGTCAATGTGCTTTTAAAGCACATGTGCAATGCAGTTGTCATTATCATCTGACGTGAAAAATTATCCCCTATTCCCAAACGGCCGTGTTAATCAATGGCATATATATGCAAGACAGGTTTGACTCTGAATTCTGTACCATCATGGATCTCATAATGCATGCTTGTCTGCGACATCTCAAGGCATTCTCTTCTCCAAGTAGAGGCTCCACAGAGGAAAAGTAACAACCACATGCAATCACGTGTCCGGCGAAAATATGGTGATCAGTAGTAGTACTCATACCAAAGTGTTTACATCATCCCTTCAAAGTGCGGCCAATTTATTCTTGGCGGTATTATTATGCCATATTGAACGACCTTAGTAGAGAAATACCATGTCTAAATATAACACCTACGTTGAATAAACTGTTAAAATGTCCCAAATTTAAATTACCTTGCAGATGAATGTGATGAACGTGAGACAAACAACGTATATGGACATTTCCCTGGTCCTTTCCACATTAATTGTTTGCATCGTTGGTGGACAGATGCAGGATGTTATGAGACTGGTGTAGGTGACCCTCTGAACAATCCACAGGGTGTAGATATTTGGAATCGGTGGAGTTTCGAAGCCGTTAAACAAAATATGACGAAGATCAGAGAATTGGCAGGAAGTACTGATTTCACTGAAAATAATGTGTACAAGCTACTTTGCTATGGATATATTCAAACACGTAAGTGGGTTTCCTGAACCTGATAGGACTCTTCTTCAGATAAGACTGGATTGTGCTTGGTTAACTCTTTCAATGTCTGTCAGTCCGTTTGGACTGAGGTAAGATTTTATTATGTAGCAATACATGCAGAGGGTCCCGAAGAAAGCTGTTGGCCCAGTTCATTGCATTCAAACATTGCACTTGAATGAAATGTGCTTTATAGATAATATTTATATAGTGTCCATTTTATAATTAAGATCAGTTCATCTCTACTACTTCGACTTTGTTAAGCAGTTAGCTGTAAAGGAGTGACGAAGGTAAAACAAGACGGCTGTGGCAACAGCCCGTCCTCACCTGACCTTGACCTTCAACATCTAAATCCCACTCAATTCCAGGGATAAGAATTTTGGAGAGAAAGTAAAAAAAAAAAAATGTTAGCTACTATTGCAATCCCCATACACATACATGGTAATCAAGAGAAATGCATGCATTATGTAACAGTAACCCAAAATTGAAAAAAAAAAAAATCGTCATAAATCAAGGATCCAGAGTGTCAGAATATGCTAACAATTTTAATTGATCCTCCCACAAGTGAAATTTCTACCACGTTTCATAACAATCTAAATAATTGTTTTATAGAAGTCAAAAATGGGAAAAACACAAAAACAGGTAAAAAAATACATGAATTACTGCAGCGCCACTTGTTGAACAAATTAAGGTCTGTGGGTACCCAGAAGTGTATGCATGCATTTTAAAATCAATGGGCGGAGCGGGTTTGAAGAAGATTTCTTAATATTGTGTCGAAATATTAAAAAAAAATCATAGAGACCCACTCAAGGTACATTCCCGTCACGTTTGAATCTGTTAGACAGTTTTTGAGTCGCCACGTGTCGAACAATTAAGCTCGGGGTGGGGGGTCCCAAAATTGCACTCATGCAATTAAAAATAAAACTGGGAGACCAGTAAGAGAGGAGAAGATTTTTGAGCATTTTGCCCCAAAAATGACAAATAGATTCCTTAAGAATCTGGAAATCAATGGAGCGGGATCATTTAAATAAACTTGGTAGGGAAACTCCAAAGGTTCATTCCCAGCGAGGTTATGCTGAAACCAGTTGACATTTTAGGAAAAGTTGAAAATAGTAGTCAATACATTAATTAAAAGTACCGGGATTGAAATATTTGTAAAAAATCAGGGATCAGGAGTGTCACTGCTTTTTGAACAACTTGGTCTACCCATCCTACAAACTAAATAGCCACTACTGTTCAGAACGAACTCCACAACAGCTTAGGAGAAGTGCAAAAGAACCTTAACAGAAACAGTAAAACACATTGGAAAGTTAAAAAAAGTTGAAAATATACGAGCAAACTCACAGCATCACCTGTTGCAAAACTTAAGGTCTTAGTGTCCCAATGTAATTTCAATGCAACTGACTATGCGGTTTTGGAGAAGCTTTTTAAGATTTTGAGAATTAAAGAATAAAAAGTCATAAACATAGAAAAATCTTTGTGACCGTGACCATTCGAACATAAGCTACATCTCCACTGAGTTTCAAGTGAGTCTGGATGGCCATTATGGAGAGTACGTGAAATATGCAAATTGGTGAAGGACGGACAAATAGCAGACGATGGGCCATACCATAACGTTAGTGGACTTGTCAGCTGAAGCAAAAATGGTACTTAGTGGACTTGTCCCCTGAAGCAAAAATGGTACTTTCGTCCATTCTAAGATTGAACTCTGAGTGTTTAATTGCATTATCTTCTTGAAAAGCTGTGAATCAAATTATACTTAATATGTATTATTTGAATTCTCTATTTGTACACAAGTTGGAGTTCTTTTAATGTATCATTACGTATGACATGCTTATGAACAGATCATACATTGACCGCAAAAGAAGCATTAAGTATGAGAAATATATATATATATATATATATATATATATATATATATATATATATATATAATACTAATGTACGTTACATATACAAACACACATGCACATGCACACACGCACACACACACACACACACATATATATATATATATATATATGTGTGTGCGTGTGTGTGTATGTGTGTGTGTGTGTGTGTGTGTGCGTGTGTGTATTTTAGGGACTTTGTAAAATTGTCCAAATCTTGTAAGTGAGGGAAATTCGATGCTATATTTTGAATGCTTCTCTTAAAGTATTATACATATATTGATATGAATTACTTTCTGTTCAGCCTTGGAGAAGTCCTTTACATTTCAAGGTAGCAAGTATGTCGTTGTAGACCTAGGGACATCTAATATCACCTGGATAGCCGCTGAGAAGGACTGTCAGAAGAGAAAGGGACATTTAGCATGCTTTGAAACCGAACAAGAATATAATTTTATACGAAATAAAACTGGGAATTTGTCATTCATAGGTAAGCAACAACAATTAAAATATGTGTAGTGAGACTTGCATGTTTCAAGTATGATTGGCGACTAGCCATTGCATTTGTCAGTGAGTCAATTCACGTAAGGTTTGTTTTTATAATTTTCATAAGTTATTAAGCGAATATTCATGAACCTTAGGCCAGGGCAGCCAAGGGCAAAACGTCTATAGTGTGTTAATAGTGTTGCAATCCAACGATGGTCTATGTTTACTCATTTTTTGTCATGTATTCTATAAAGGAATCTTATTTTCTGCCTAGAATGGGACACAAAGATGTATTTTCGCTTATCTGCAACAAACATAACGCATTAATCATTGATCTTTCCCAACTACACTTCGCAAGATGTACTTGCCATACTAGGGCTAGGTTTTAATGTCATGTACCCCAAAGGGTACTGGTGGATATATTTTACGGTATTTTTCATTTTTACTTCTTTATTGAGGGCCACACGCTTGTCCTTTATTTATTTTTATTCAAAAGTGTAAATCCTTGTTTTTTCTGTAATATGAATGTCTCTTTCTTGAGCAAAACGAAATAAGCACAAGAAGAGGTCAATCCAAATATGTTACACAAATGTTAAACAATAGATAAATGTTGGACTAGTGTGTAAGTAAACTCTTTGTGATTTTCGTGCCCCTCAATTCAACATGTTTATTTTCGTCGCACTGAAGCAGTTCTGCTGAGATTGTCATTGGTTCAGCATTGAATATTAACATCCCACGGCATACTATAGATGGCATATTATTGTTATAAAATGACTTAAAATAGTTTAAGAAATGCACTCAAAGAAAGTGATTAGCATTTTTATACTATTGTATAGATCCGTGACATTAGGCTTACATCTATTCATTGAAACAATGTGTAGTGCGTGTCTGTATGTACATCGCTTGTAGGGCTAAGTAATGTTGGGTAGCACTGCTGAAGTTGGACTTGAAGGAAATTTAATTAGGATCTGCCATTGGGTATTTTCCTTTCGCACATGGACAATACATGCCTCTCGTATTTGCCTATCCTAGGTTGAAATAATAATATCACGATAAAGATGGGTTCCAGCTTTTTAAATTATAATACCCCATGCCTGTCCTATCTTGTTCTCTTAGTCTAAAATATTGATTAGCACAGACAGCTCGGTACATTTTGAATGACACTATAAATGGATATTTTTTTATATGCTGCTTTAAACTATATGATACTCCTCATTAATGAGGACAAGAAAAAAAAAACAGTCTTAGCGCAGACCAAATCTAATTACCGTTCTGATCAATTTGCCGCTACTAAAATCATATAGGCTTATGCGTATAGCACCACTTAAATTAAACGCCAAATAATAAGCAGTGTTTGGCATTGCACAGGCCTGCTGAGTATGTACACATGGAAACGCTTAATCAAGTCACCCTCCGCCAGCAAAAATCCAGATATTGTGATCATCCATTATAAACAACGTATTTTTTATCCAAAGTTAAGCAAAAAACAAGGTATCTGATGTGCATAAATAAAATACAACAGCTTTTCTTGGCAACAAAGGACAATTTTGCATCAGGGAGCAACGTGAACTACCAATGCTGTTTTGGCATGCTGACGGCAATATTATATGTCTCATTGCAGGCTTGAATGACCAAGCAGTCGAAGGAGTATTTCGGTGGTCTTGGGGGAAACCATTAGCATTTTCACGATGGGCCAGTCGCAGACTAATCAGATCAGACAGGAAAAAGTCGCAACGTTGGACTAAAGAAGAATTCACCGACTGTGTGGCCATGACACAAGAAGGCTGGCACGAAATACACTGCATGGAGCAGTATGAAGCTGTCTACGTCTGTGAGCTTCCATATAAACATGGTAAGAATAAGACATTCCATTATACACTACAACCAGGCTGTTTTGCTGCTTATATGTGGCGTTTTTTCATGAATGTGTTCCCTTTAAATTCCGCTGCCTGTTCAAGGGGAATATGCAGAGAGACTGCAGGTATTATCAGCACTTGATGATATTTAGGAAACATCCAGAATTGGCAATGCCTTTTGTTATTGTTTTTCATTTGCAATAAAAATGAAAGTATTTGGACATAAAGATCTGAATATGTAGGGTAGATGGCTTATTTGGGTTTGAAAGCGCAAATAGAATAACAAGTCGTGTAACTTGCTGACATATTTGCCGCAATCCCGGTTTGGTGAAGCTGTGTTATTCAGAAAACTAAAACCTGTTTCTCAGTTTAATTTCACAAGTTTACATTTGGATACAAATGCATGCTAGATAGCATTTCCTAGCAGTTAATATTCGTAACCTGAGGAGAACTAGTAAGATAATTGGATACTTTTCATTAAATGTATGTATGTATTTAAGAGTGTGTGTGTGTGTGTTTTTACGCAAACACTGTCATAAATATAATATCTCAAATTAAAATTGCCTGCTTAAAATTTGGAGGACGAAGAGTAAGGACCTTGCATCTTAGCCTCCTCAAAAGCTTTTGCTGCAGTTTGCTATTAAAATGAGTTTTGTGTCTTTAATAGAAGGGAATTATGTTAGATGTACACCTGCTCTGGTCCATTCAGCTGCATGATGGCTCTTCCATGAGGACGACACTTAACCATCCACAAATTGCACTCTACTATACAAATAAAATTTTCTAAACATGTTTAGAATCCTGTATATTTTAAGATTTAGCAATGACTTTTCCTTATCTTTCTGCCATTTTCACTACTTTAACTTGTAATATACTTGAATCTGCCCGTGTTCCTGTCACTTTCGGTCCTGCAAGCCAAGGCGGAAGCATAACATCCTAGTTGATATGAATACCTGCTATTTAAACTTGCTCTTTTTACTGAACGAGTAAATTGGCTTCAAAATTCTTCAGCTTTAAGGTAGTCTCCATTTGATCCGATGTATTCACCACATAATGTAATTGTTACATTCCAAATTTTATTTTTTATCATTGTCATTTGTAGAATGCTGGAATGTTTCTTTTTTTCTTGTATCATTAACTTCATATGGCTTTAAATCTGTATTTATGAGCGTTTTGCTTTGAATGTTCATGTACTACTGAATCTCAAAGTCCAGTACATGTATATTGAGTCAGCAGTCAGTGCTCATAGCATCAGTATGATACTTGTCATGTAAAAGGTATTACTGCATAGCGTTGGCACTGCATGTATGTGTTCCTATATAAAGACCATGCATGCGCGTGCTCCCCTTTCAATTCACTTTCAACCATTGACACGCAGCGAACAGAACGTCTGCTCAAGCCAATGCAACCCCCCCCTCCCCCGGTGGGGTGGGGGTGTAGAACTGGTCATTCAGTTGACATGTGAGGTATACAGCATAACTGTTTCCGGTCGTAATGTTTGTTACACACTTCAAGCATGGTTAGCCATAGGCCTGGCTAATTTCTTAGCAATATGTCTGTAAGTAAAATGTATATTTATCCATGCATTTGTGGGCGCATATATCCCTACCGTCATGGTTTGTATAAATGCAGTATGGGCGTGGTATCATATTTTCTTGAACATTAAGCACAGAGCACCTATTTCAGATGTAGTATGTTATCACACGAAGGAAGTTGTATTTACTGCACGCTAGCTCCTTTTGGAGAAACGTCTGACCATTAAAGCATGTTTTTGAAAATCAGTTTCACCTCTGTTGTGTGTGACGGTTACTTCGTGATTGGAAAAAGTAATTGCATAGTTATATTGATGGGTATAGAACTTAAAGCAAAGGTAACTACACTTTGTGTTGTTTAATTACAGATGATTGAATTGTCACTCACAATCAAACTGGTTTACAACACAGCCTGAGACAGATAGATAGCTTTAATGAATATGGATCATGTGTTTCTGTACTACTTGAGAATAATAATTCAAATAGGCACAATAGCGCTGCGTCCTCCCTGTACTTCGAGTTGTGAACCCAAAAATAGTTAGTTTTGGCACTGTAGGCAAGCGGGATTGCAGCTGTGGCATCTTGATCAATCATGGCTGTTCCCCAGCTGTCGGCCTTTTGCTGCGCACTGTGCCCTTATGAATTTTTTCTATCAGAATGGTACAATTTGTAAAATTCAGTTCAGTCAACAGAAGGGTATGCAGTCATGTTTGTGGCTATATCAAACTGAAATCAACTAAATCTGTGGTCAATGATACATAGGCATATATTGTAACGTGTGCTACCCCAGTCAATATGAGAGAAACGAGGTTTAATAATAAAGATAATATTTTTAAGCAAGGACAAATCACAGAGCAAGTTGCAACACAATATCTGAGAGACAGAAATGTAGATGAAGTCCGTGACAGCCACAAGTGATTACTTTTTCTATTTGTAATACTTACCTATGGAATACTGTTGGTACTTACCCTGTCTGCGGACAGCATTCAACCAGGTTAAGGTTAATTTTTGAACCTGAAAAGTAAAATTGGCTGGCCTGTGAATAGCATGCAGTGGCACCATCTGTCACCTTGCACAAGTGTCAGCTGTACACACATGCAAACAAGTTTCTGTCCACTCATGAAGAAGCGGATTTCGACTAGTGGGATCAGACAGGGTGGGCCTGTCAGTGTCCCAGAAGTAAGTATCATTAATGAATAAGGAAAGCACTTATGCCTTACACATGTCTATGGCGAAATATATTTCCTTTTGAACACTTTACCCAATACACCAGCGGAGTAAAGGAGCGTGTGAAATACGATCCTAGTTATAAGATCACCCCACAGGCTAGCTGTGTATAAAATACCAGTCTCTATTGGCCACCAGGGGCAACCAGAATGACCTCTGCATTTTGGTATGTTTAACACAATAGTATTGCCCGCTGCCCGCTTGTATTTTCGTAAATTACGATTATTTCCAGCTAATGACGATAATAAAACCATATGCATTCGCATTATTTACGAGCGAATATTTTTTTCAACAGTGCCAAAAAAAAAAAAAAAAAAAAATTCAGGCTTCATTTAACGCTACTCGCACGGCGGCACGCCCTGCGTGGCAGTTCTGTAAACGCATATCGTTTGCGTGCCTACCATGAATGATATCGGTACATCGTAGCAAATGTGCGTATACAGTATTGGCAAGTTCCTGGCAATAAAAGATGTTCCTACATCAAATTCAAACGAACATTTTAATATTTCAAATCAGAAATTGAGTGTGCGCACCGTCGACATCTTTCCTGCAACTGTACACAAACAGCTGCTTTGGCCATGTGGTCTGACGCACAACACATCACCCGATTGGTCAACTGAGTCACATGCAAAAATGAGCCAATCACGGCTCGTGTGACAGTGTTTTCATCATAGCTTCCGCCCAGTGAACATGTGTGAATCTGCCGTAATTTACGGAGGGAACACACAAACGGGAAGCTATGTTTATATTGCAGCATGCGAAAATAAAGATTCCAGTGTTAATTGCAACAATTATTTGGAGTCACAGGCAAATACGCAAAGGTAGGGGATAGCGGGAATAGCCGAATGTGTCCCAAATCAGTCCGTGAGACAGAGTCAGTTCACCGCAGATCCACTGTACCCTGTGAGGCTGTGTGGCCTCTCACTTGCGTGTGACTGAAAGTCGTCAAAGCACCTATTTTTTCCAACACTGTTAGAACCCCCCCCCCCCCCCCCCGCCCGATAAATGGCATTTGATGTTAATTTGCAGATGGATTCGCCATGCAAATATTATTGTATTTTGACGCTGCTTTGACATCGTTGGGGCAGAGCACACTGACGGTGAGTTGTGTGACGCCGCTCAATAATTACTGCCGGTACCTTTGGTATCGTAACGTAATCGTATGTACTAGTGTACGACAGTGAAAATGTCTGCTTGTGTTGACAGAGATAAAGGTCTGATGAATACAACTGCGGACAAAGTATTTGTTTAAACTTGGAATGTTTATCAATTAGCGACTATTATCACCTATCGGCGCCCCACGCACGTGCTGCGAAAGCTCCGATTTTTTAAGTGATTAGACCCTCTCCCCCCCCCCCCCCCGTAGCCAGCCTTGCAAACAACTGCAACTTGTAACTATGTCATGAAAATATGAGGAATAGAGTTCCCAGTGAAAAAAAAAAATGGTTGCCCGACCGGGCAAGTACCTATTAATTTTAACTTGCCCGAGATTAAATCTGACTTGACCATGGAGCAATAAAACTCTTAATCCACGTCCCTGCACATACACACAAAAGAGGTCTCAGGTAAGTTCATGACTTGTAATACTTACTCTCAGAACCCTCATCATACACCCCTCCCCTCCCCTGCTGTTTTCAAGTGAAAATGAAAACTACACATTTGTATTTGATAGCTTACTCTTTTTTTCTTCTGTGATATTTTTAAAAAAGGGCAACTTTATAATTACGCTTATCCTTTGTTATTTTGAAGCTGTGTACATGATTAAAATAGCATAGTACTAATTCAAATTATAATATACTAATTTTTTCAGGAATCAATTAGTAAATTACTAAAAATATAAAAATCCCAGGGGAAGCCTTGGGTATTGAATACCCTTTGTTATAGCCGACTTCGAACCCCAGCAATGATCGGATTTAAAATGTGTGCTTGGTTAGGACAATATTTCTCAGATACTTGGCCGGGAAAGAGTTCAACCAGGTATGGTTGACATTATGTGAATATCTGTATTTTGGCCTGTATTTATTTGTGACGGAAATGACCAACGTATTAGTGCCACATATAACAAAATCTAGTCATATGTAGTTCATGATACATCCATCCTGTTCTCAGGGGGCAGAAAAATGAAACATTGTTATAAATCTATTTCATATTTTGTTATAGGTTTGTAGTTATGACAAAAAATGTGTACTATTAAGATGACTTAAAACAAATTGCTGATTTTTGTCTTAATCCCGTGACATTAAACTAAAAAATATATAATAGCGTTACATGGAATACCATATTGTTGTTTGCTTAACTGAATATATATGCTTTTAGAATGTTTGTTTACCATACAAGGATTAAACTATAATGGAGGTATGAATCATACGACAAGTGGAAAAGAATGCCAAAAATGGGACAAGAACTATCCTCATGAGCATATTTTCACCGATAGCTCATTTCCTAATGACAATTTTAATCGCAAGAAGGCCTCTAACTACTGCCGTAATCCAAACAAGGCTAGCCATCCATGGTGTTTTACTACAGAGAGAAGACTTCGCGTGGGCGTGTGCAATATCCCTCAGTGCGACTCTGGTAATTAGTATTTCCAAACCTATTCACCTTGAAATGACCAAAGCACAAATTTACTAAATTTGGCATTAAATTGCAAGTCATTCCTCGAATTCAACTACTTCCCATTGTTTGCTCCAGTCCTCCACCGGAATAAAAATAGTTATCACATTGTAAGAAGGACCATTTAATAATCATTTTAACTAAAGAGTAATATCTTAGGTAAAATGAATCTCACATGTGCAGCTTTAAAATAAAAACTACCATAATTTTTGGCAGCCTCATGTGATATTTGACCCTCGACCTTTGGCGCAATCCCCTCGTTAAATGTTTAGCCCAACACTGATTTCTTCGACATTGGGAAAACCCTATAAGGTTAACTGAGAACACAAAGAGATATCAAAGTAGGTGTGGCTTGTACATTCACATAGCAAGGCATTTGCATAGACTAAAAGGTTTGATTATGTATAATCAAATTCGCCTTTTATATAATTTCTAAGTCAGAGCAATGGACTACAGCACAAAGAAACCAATTGAGTATTATAAAATAATATAAAAAGTCATTGTTATTTTGTCAGCCTTCTGTAGGATTTAACCATCGGATTTCTGGCGCAATGCTAGCCAAATGTAGTGTCCTATAAGCTGCTTGTTTTAACCACTGGGACCCCCCCCCCCCTGAAGCTTGACTGAGGGTCGTGGGTGATACAAATGTATACGACTCGCTATGTCCGTGTGTGCATATGTACATTGGATACTAAGGGTAGGCCAATTTCACGATTGCAAATCGGTATAATCAGAAATGTTTCCTCTAAAAGGTAATTGGAAGATCGTCCTCTCCGATTTCCGATGTAATGCATATTGATGTTATCAATACATTATTTCCATAGCAGTGCATTTCAGAACAAATCTGAATTGACACATTGTATTTTATTTTTGGCAATAGCTAGTTGGTTGGCAACATTGAATTGGTATCTTATGGTAGAAAGAGAGCTTGTACCTTGTAAATTGCAACATTTGGTTAGGAAACGGGAGACAGTTAACTAAATAAATCCAAAATATAATGTGAAAGGTAGGTCAATTTCGCTGTGGTTCATGGTTGGTACAGGGTGTGCACATATCAAAGACTCTGGTTAGTCACATGTCAAGGCATTTGAAGCCATTGCAGGTATGCCCAGCAGGGACAGAACTAGTGCTGTCTGGAAATATTTTAATACGGCGCCTACGGATGAATCGGAGGCAATATGCCTGAAATGTAGTGATGCTTTTGAAGAGATATGACAAATAACCACTTCATTACCACTGATTTAAATTTGCACTTTCGGGGAAATACACTGGAAATAATGCTGGTGTATAGAAAGTCAGATGAAGTATTGCAGTCACAGGAATGACAAACGGTAAAATAGCAGTGGTAGACAACCTGTCTAAAGGACTAACCGCAAAAGGTGAAAATCATTTTGACTACTGGTATGGCACCTCAGACGGTTCTCTGAACAGCTAATACATAGATATATGTACACCCACCTCCTCTGCAGCATCAGATAGGTTGTATATTGCAGCAGGGAACAGATAAAATGAGGTGAGGTCCGTATTCCACCAGATAGGAATTTTGTTGCTGAGCAAAATTTGTGAGGAAAAAATGATTCAGGACGCCCAATGTTCTGACTGTGTAGCAAGAGCATTTGCACAGGACCCTGATGATTCTCTGTTTTTAACGTTGAAGAATATTAAAAAAAAAAACACTTTATGGCTGAATAATCTTGGCAAGTTTGACGAGAATCAGAAAAGCGATTGATAATTACGAAATGTGGAATTGCTGAGAAACAGATGCATGATGGGCAAATAACGATAGATGAAGGGACGTAAAGCTGAGGACCGATGACCCATAAATCTTTGTTTGTTTTCACTAATTTGGATTCTTCTTCAAAAACATACCTAAGATTATGCTCAAATAAGGGTTAAAATGGATCAAAATCAGTTTTCTGGGATGGATTTATGTGCATAAATGATTTTTAAAGAGTTTTTCAATTTGGGTATTTATCTGATAATTTGCATACCCATATTGATTACTCTATTAGCTACTGAGAATTGCAATGGTAAAACACATTTTGATTTATTCACAAAACGTATCTGCAAATTTCATTCCAAGCGTGTCTGCTATTTACCTCGTGTGTCTCTGGTAAGCTTCCTCCAAATCTCTCCTTTGGATCACGTATGCACAGCCTGTTCCCGCAGCCAATTTGTTTGGCTTTGTTCGTGAGGGAGACGTTGCCTTTCTTCAATCAAATCACTTTCAGCTTCGCACAGCTATATTAAGCTCACTGTCATTTATAATGCATAAAGTGTATAATGTGGCTCATGCAACAGCGACCTTCTGCTGTGGAATGCAAAGAGTCTGAAGTAGTTTTACCTTTGTAAACAGGGATTACATAAAACAAGATCAAATAATTAATATTTGTAATTAGGAGTCGCCATTTTAGAAGTATATGAACATGTAAAGTTATACCAATTTAACAAATGTTGAAAATAATGGAGCATATGTTAAAGATAGTGTCAGCACCACAGCATGATCTGGGTACTCATTAAAATGTGACCAATTTATCATTTCATGTGGAAGAATGTTTGCAAACACCAAGAGGCAAGGAATACGCAGGCACGTTGAATATTACAAAACACGGACGAATGTGCCAAAGATGGGATGTGCAGTCTCCACATCAACATCGCTTTGAAGCTGATCGTTTCTTCCCGGACAAATCTTTAAATGAGGCTTCCAATTTCTGTAGAAATCCTGACAATAGAGAAAATGGACCTTGGTGTTACACGTCAGATAGGAGATATCGTTGGGAGTACTGTGACCTACAGCCATGCCGTAAGTTTCTTTCAACTGGTTGAGATGAATTTTCCTGAGCACAAAGAGGCAGTTGAAGATATTAAGATCAAAAAATGGATAAATAGAAAAGATAGACAAACATCAGGGCAGACACCGCAGGAGGGTGGAAAATTACATTGGGGTTGCCTCTTCCTGTGCCTAATCATTCCTATAAATACATTGGTGGGAAATATACAGTATATAATTGACTGCCTTAATTAGCCCGCCACCATGGGCTGCAGTTTTGCACCTTGTCATTCCGTACGTCCTTATGTCCTTCTGAAAAATAGTTTAGAAATAAAATATTCATATTCACAGGGTTAAACCCGACAATGAACAGAAAGTTAACAATGGAAAAAGGCAGTGACTCAGGAACTACCAAACATCAACGTTCGTCTTAAAATACAATGTAAAGATATTTCACTGCTCACTCAATACAGACAGTCAACCATAAAAGACAAGCAATTGTTGATTTTAAAGCGGTCCTCTGAACATTTGAAATATTCTTCATTAACAACGGAGCTTATCTTTTTTTCCAAAACATTTACCAAGAAATACCCTAAAATAATTTAAAGATTAAAAGAGACATGTTGTGCCTGCCACTTTTTAGTTATCCTTACTTGTCAGTCAGCTGGGTTGACAGTAAAAGAAGGATCGTTCTCTAGGCCATATTTCAGACAATAAAACATCTGCAGCTGTCAAATTTGGTGTCGAAACTTCTTACAAAAGGGATGTGTCATGTTTGAAAATAAGGTCACCTTGACATTTGACCCTCAAAGTAGCAACTTGTTCAGGCCATGTTTTCTATATCCTAGCAGCTATACGTACCAAATGGGGTGTGTGGATTCTTCATGGATAGGGGTGTGTCACACTTCCAAATAAACTCACATTTACCTTCACCTTTTACCACAACTTGTGCAGGTTAAATTGCTTTCTACAACAACACACATAAAGCTTCTAAATTTGGGGAATGCCCACTTCATTAAACTTTGTCCTCATAAAGTTTGATCCTGTCCACACCATATTTCCCATTTCTGAACGCGTACGGTTACAAAGTTGGTATGAGAGCCTTCACAGAGAAGAGGGGCTGCCGCTCGCCAACTTGGGTCACTACCACCTTGACCTTGAGCTTGGACCCTATGAAGTCTTAGGTTGTCCGTGCATTTTTTTTTCTGTACCTGAAATTGGATAAATCTGACCTTTTACCTTTGACCTCCATAATATTGTTAAGTTGTCTGGTTAATACGTTCTATATTCATAAAAGCTACAGCTGGCCAATGTGGTTTGTGTACACTACATACGTTTGTGGTGTGTTACGCACCAAAACAGGGCCATTCAACACATCTCCGACCTTTGAGCCTGAAGAGTTTTAATAAATCCTACAGCCACCAATTTTGGTGTGTGGCTATTGCCAAATACAGGTGTGGGTTGTGCACTAATATTGGCTCACCGTGATTTTGATCTTAACCTTGACCTTGTTTAGCCACAAAAAAGTTTTAGCTCGTGCAGACCGTATTTTCTGTAGCATACTTGTTCATCGACACTTTTCTTACAGATGCAGACAGTGTAAGGAACTCTCTTATCTATTTCTTGGTAGGAGACTATTTATTGTTTAACCAATATTTGCTTATGCTTCATTGTTACGTTTTCTTAATTTAGATACCCTTGTTTTGGGATGTCTCATTTTTCAACAGCTAGGAACTTATTGCTCATTTGTAGTTGCATTCAGGCTTCTCGTTAGGCATGCTCTCTTCAACAAAAACCACGTAGTACATTTATATTTATCACATCATAAATGCACGAAAATACAGCCACAAAAGTTCATATTCAACTCTAAAAATATCAGCTCAGGAGGCAGGAATACCAGGTATACATAGAATCACAGTGACGTCACATCCAATGGTAACCACAACATCCGCCATGCTGGGAGTCAACATTCCCTGAAAAAAAAATGCCCGTACTTGCAGTGGCTATGGTTGTCATTCATGGTCTAATAGGGAGAAAACTTTTGCTTGCTTTCGGATTCTGTTTGAAACTTCACAGCCGGATACAAGACATAAGTGGAATTTTGCTATCAATAGAGGCAAAGGGACACCAACAGACACATCTAGACTATGCAGCTAGTACTTTGCGATGGGTAAGTGGCATTCGGTGCAGTATTTTGGTGGGAAGGGGCCTAAGATAGGTGATTGCTTTGAACTTGGTCAAGGGCCTGTGTTACATCTAACACCAATAAATATCTCCTGAGTGAACTCCCAAAGTATTGGGAGACAGCTTGGCTTGTGTAAGATTCAAGCATGTGGAAAACTTTAGTGCTTGGTATCTTGTAAAAACCTACATCCTAATTAACCCCACATGTTTGTAGACAGGCAATGTCCAGTTTAAAACCATGGGTAACTTTTGTCAGGATTCACCACTATTATGTTTTATTGATTAATTAATATTTAAAAACAAAAAAGTGATTATTAAACATAAGCACCATCCTTTCAGTATACAGGAAAACCTACTTTATTAGCAAAACACCCAGATTATGTGCCATCAATATTCTGTCACAAAATAGCAAGTTCAGGAGATGCCAAGAAGAAAATACGAACATATGAGAGGCAAATATGTGTACAGAGGAAGAATGCAACACACGAAGAAAGGTCAAATGTATCAGATGTCCTGCTGCAACTATTCCAGGAAGCTCCTTGTGAGAAACCTCATGTTGCGCAAAATGCAAGTGATACTGCACATGCGGCCACTCAAACCAATATGGAAACTGGGCCTTGCACATCTGAATCATCGCTCTGTCAGAAGTACAGTCATTGCGCAATGATAGCCATGTTTTAAAGGACAAGTTGGTTTGGTGCAGGAGGATTAACAGAAGATGATAATAAGACACATTATTATACTGGACAGAGCTCCTATGCAATATTACATATTATGTGTATATTTGACAGCAAGAATGGAAAACATATCAAACACTCACTTGGCTCTGATGAGTGAGCTACAATTAACTTTGGTGAAGCTGCACTCAGCCTGCCATATCAAGGATCCCTGATATAGTTTTTGTATTCCAAATGGAAAGGGGAGACACATTTTACACAAGTGGCTGCATTGTATGTACATTCGTTTACAAACTCTTACTGTATGGCCTGCAGAGACACAATCAACGTGTCTCTACCTGTGTTTTTTCAAAATAACATAATCAAACTCCAAAATGCAACATTAACTGCTCCGAAATATTTATTGACCAGCCTGCATCATTTCAAGTGAGAGAAAAAACATATTTGAACTACAAAACACATGATACAATCAAGTTTCTCACAGCAGTGATTACCTTTCTGTCCAAGATCTAGTAGGATTGGTATCTGATAAACAACTTGCCAATAAAAATGATTTTTAAACTTTGTGGACCCTGGCAATGTTATTTTTGCAGACACAGGATTTCTGATATCTAAGCAAGTCGCCATGACTGGAGTAAAGTTAGAAATTAAAGCATTCACCAAGGGAAAAAAGCAACTTCCACAAAAAGATGTTGCACGTCAACTGACCAGAGTTCATGTAGCGTGTGTGGTTGGGCTACTAAAGAACAAGTATGTCATACTTGAATCAACACTTCCCATATCACTCGTTAAAAAGAAGGGTGATATAGAATTTTCAATTGCTGACAAGATGTTAACTGTATGGTCACCATTGACAAATATTTCAAAGCGGGTAGTTTAATTCAATCTGTTTATGAACGTGTTTGTACATCTTGGGTTTTTTTTTGCTCTGCCTAGAGGGAAATGACCAAGGTTGTGTCGGCTTCCTTCAAATCATAACACACCACTTCAGGTGGAAAAAAAAAACGAACATTACAATTATCATTGTTACATTGGAAGAGCACTCTTTTCCCCTTTGCAGTTGCACTGCAGTTGACCTTGTCTACAACATGAACAGCCTACTAGTCCATCTGGGCCCTCAGCTGAATATGGATACAATGGGATGACATGTAAGCCTGAATCTGTGACATTTAGGTTGTGATGTGACAAACAGAGATATTTTATGTAGTCTTCCCTTGCGGATTTGTCTTTCTCAGAAGCATATCTGAATCCATCAGCATTGAAAGATCCATATGCCTTGGTATTTATTTTGAAAATAAAAGACTCTAACGGACTATTTGGATTACAATGTGATGATGCACAAAAAACTGGGAGCAGCGATGCAGACCTGTCGCAGTTAAATCCAAGGAATAGCACAAGCTTGTTTTCACTTTACTTCCGCCAAGAATTGTGTTCATTGGTTGCAACAGTTAAAGAACCTGTTATTTGCTGACATGCTGCATGTAATGCATCAGCCGATAACTACATATTACATTTCATACAGTTGTGCAATGGTTTGGGAAGACTTGGATCCACATTGTCGTCAGTAGCATACAGTTCACAGTAAGGAGCTACAACGGAGGGAGGGCTACACCATGAGGTACATTTTTTAGCTCCTCAAACAATTCCTTCAACTCAGTTCGATGTGTCTGTGGAATAATTTCAGTTGATTCCTGCTCTGTGGATTTTGCAGAATTGAGTTCTTTCGGTTGAATGAAGGGAATGCCTTTAATCCGGGCAGGCTCAAACTTCTTTGACAAAGCTTGATTTAACTGGCATTCCCCTGATGTACATGTCTCTATCGTGTATCCCGATAACACATGGGCTTCCACTTTAAACATTATGGCTGCAATGTGTGAGCAAGTCCCAATCAGTCTGAAAACCAAGATAATCATGCAGCTGATACACTGCTTCATGCATTGTTCTGTGAACATATTATAACTTTATAACTGACACGTTGGAAGAGTAGCACCCTTGCTTTGAATATGTGGCGGCTTTTATTAACTTAGTACTTATAACAACTGTAAACCCACCCACTAAGAACGTAGTTATATATGACTCATAACTTTTATACACTTTCATTTCATTTTTACCTTCGAACGGCCCAGGTGTGTTGATAAAATACATATAAATAGATGGAAACTGCACTGGTGGCCATAACTTGACCCCTCTTCCATACAGCATCTGAGGGACAATATGGACAATGTGATAAACTTACAAATGCTAGTTTCTCTATGTATCGACTTTAAGTATTGTCATCCAGCTGATTACAGTAAGAAGTCATATTAAAAGCCGTGTAGGAAGGAAGACAGAGAGAGAGAGAGAGAGAGAGAGAGAGAGAGAGAGAGAGAGAGAGAGAGAGAGAGAGAGAGAGAGAGAGAGAGAGAGAGAGAGAGAGAGAGAGAGAGAGAGAGAGAGAGAGAGAGAGAGAGAGAGAGATGACTCAATATGCGGGGGGGGGGGCAGGTCAGATAGTGTTCCCTCCCGGCATGGCGGATGCTGGGGGTGCTACAGTGGTGTGGAGTCATATGATTCTATCTATAGAAAATATGTTTCATGCTACTTTGATATACAATGTACACTTTCACATTGGAAGTTCGGATATGCTGAGTTCATTTCAGAGTACAATACACAATGGTTTTCCTTCGGAAACAGCTGGTACTACATGCGCTATCTTCAAAAGGAGAAAATGGCTTGGTCAGAAGCGGACGCTGACTGTTTGCGCATGGGAGGCCACCTCGCTTCTATTTCAGATATTCAGGAGTATAATTTTCTGAGTATTCCTGCAGGAGCCAAGCGTGTGTTCATAGGTATGATGAAATTGATACTTACAAAATATTGAACATAAACACTCCCATTCTTAATACACCAGAATGTGTATATTACAAAACGTTGCACGCTGGGCTTGTTATATGGTCCATTTTGAAAAAAATCATCATACACAGCCAAACACCCCTGATCAGCACAATGTGCTAATAAACACATATTATGATTTTTTTCTCTCACTCAAGGGACGGTATTTGGTTTGTTGTATTGGCTACTCTGTGTAAAAAATGTATAGCAGGTTATCATTGATGCATATATGTATGTACGTACTTACGTATATGCAGTTGTATGTGTGTGTACACATGCGTGTATATCTTTTCCTGGAATTTTTAAACATCAGGCATGATCATGAGGTTCTTATCCAATGTCACTTGAACAATTCATAAGAATACAACATCCTACTGCCCAACACGTATGTGTAGCCGCACATAGGCAAAGTAGGCAATTATAAAAACATACTCACAGTCAGTCCACCTGAATATTGTTTTCATTTTTGTGTGTGTATCAACAGGTTTAACCATCTTTGAAAAAAATACTATGTTCCAATGGTCCGATGGCGAACCTTATATTTTCTCTGACTGGGCGAACTCCCATGTGATGGTAAACAAGATAAACTGGGAACCAAATGCACTGCCAGGTAGTAGGTGCGTTCTTATGGACGTTAATGGCTGGTACGCTGTACCGTGTGCCAAACCATTCAATGCTACATATTTCTGTGAATTTGACAAGGATTTAGGTAAGATAACAATTTACTCATGTTAGTACCTGCAATTACAAGATTTCAGGGTGACGCTATTACTTTAATCTAAACGCCTGTAACATGGAGAGGGAATGTAGGATGCGGGCCTTTTGCCTCATGGGCAAATCAATAGATATACTCCTCAATGAAAGGTTTACGTATCCAGGAGTATGCCTCACTAGAGTGCTGTTAATAATGTGACTCAAAATAAAAGGTAGTTTACGTTCATGTATTGCATTGCATTGACATTTCTCAAAGGGGAGTGTTTCCTAATTCTGGGGGAGAGAGACAAAAGAGTAAATGTGAAATGAACAATTTACTCTCTGAGGAGGATAAAGCTCATGGTGGAGCATTGTTACAGCACCTGGTAATCTGGTACCCAAACAATTTGGTGAAGCACGGATTAAGCATCCTATAGGGTTTTTTATGAAACTCATAAGGAATCTGCAGTTGACTAAATAGTTCATTTTTCCGCGTCATCACATCTGTTGAAACACTTTGCAAAGATGAGCAGCAGGTCTTATTCTCCATGGGACTGTGAAGCAATGTTTTCTTGTAAGGTAGACAAGAAATGTTCATTTTGATAGCGTTACCTTTGAACATTTCTCTAGGCTCAGTTTGATAGTAATAAAATAGGCAACTTATTTCCTCCTTAGTTTTGAAGGCAAACCACACTCTTTGGCGCCACGCAAAATTGACGCTCGGGAATATAGTAAAATATTTGGGTGCAATCGTGGGACCCAGTTAATCGTACGAGTTTAAAAATGTGTATGACGTTCCACCAGTCAAAACTTATCATGTATGATTGGTTGACTTGTTTTGTCTGCTGTGAAGCTCCAATGAACTACGAAAAATGTTGTAAATGTAGACCCAGCCTACTGGACTGGTTACTTATACAGCAGTTTGAAACACTTAATTAGTTATCCATGTGCAAAAACCTGAGATTTGACTTGAAATGGCAGTATGGCTTAACAGAGGTTCTGTTGAAACAAAGAAGTAGGCATAGCTATATAGCAGGATTTAAAAAGATATAAAAAAGCGCATTGATTATAGGAGAAAATGTTCCCTAAGGTAAAAACGATCAATGAAACGGTCATGGGCTGTTTCATCTAGAGACTAGCCTACCTTGCCGTTTGATATGTGGTATATCCATAAAACTTACGGGCCTTGTGAGTGCACCTTGGAAGACATTTAACGATTGTTTTTGTCTGACCAAATTTTGAGATTTAATTTAATTTAATTTTGGCATGTTGGTATATAAATAACTAAATGTTAAATAAATTCAGAAAAAAAGGGATCCTATTCCCAAAGTTGAACCCAAAGGCTAAAATAAAAGAAGTTTTGCAAATTACATTGAGGTAGCAGTGTCTGTCTGCAATTTCATCATGAAACTCACTTGCTTTTCACAGGCCTGGACGACAACACCACCCTTGTATCTGCAGAGCAAAGAGACTGCTTGGATTTCATGTACAAGTGTTGGTCAGGGGAGTGTATCTGGGATTCCTACTTGTGTAATAATCATATCGATTGCTATGATGGATCAGATGAATGGACATGCCAAAGCACAGGTGCCGAGAGGCATTCTCCAAATTCTTATTATGCCCCCCTTCGAAGAAGTTGGGGCATAGCGTTGCACATGTCGGTCAGTCGGTCGGTCGATCGGTAGACTGTGGTTTCCGCACAATAACTCAAGAAGTTTTTAAGCTAGGACTTTGAGACTGTACAGGTATATTATTCTAGCCAAAAGCTAGGCAAAGTTTAAAGATGGGTGACCTTTACCTAATTTCCAAGGTCACAGTGGTACCTGAGCTAACTTTGGTTTCTGCACAATAACTGAAGATGTATTTAAGCTAGGACTTTTATATTGCACAGGATTACAGTCCATATTTGTGGCTAAGCGAAGTTTGAAGATGGATGACGTTGATTTCATTTTAAAGGTCACAGAGCCACTTTACTGAATATGGTTTCATGCTTTACGCATGATAACTTATACATTGGAGCTAGAACTTCTGTATTGCAGAGCTTTATGGTTCTCTGTAAGGGCTAAGTTGAGTTTGAAGATGGGTGACCTTGACCAAGTTTTCAGGTTCACAGAGAGATTGTAGAATTCCTGTGGTTCCCGCACAATAACTCAAGAAGCTTTTGAGCTATGAGTTTGATACTTTACAGGTGTATCATTCTAGTCAAAAGCTAGGTAAGATTTGAAGATGGATGACCTTGAGCTATGACTTTGATACTATTCAGGTGTATCATTCTAGTCAAAAGCTAGGAAAGGTTTGAAGATGGGTGACCTTGACCTAATTTCCAAGGTCACAGTGGTACCTGAGTTAACTTTGGTTTCCGCACAATAACTGAAGAGATTTTTAAGTTAAGACTTTTATTTTGTACAGGATTATAGTCCATATTTGAAGCTAGTTGAGGTTTGGAGATAAATGACCTTGACCTCATTTTAAAGGCCACAGAGCCACTTTACTGAATATGGTTTCATGCTTTCTGCATGATAACTCATACCTTGGAGCTAGAACTTTTATATTGCACAGCTTTGTGGTTGTCTGTAAGGGCTAGGTTGAGTTTGAAGATGGGTGACCTTGACCCAGTCTTCAGGGTCACAGAGAGATTGTAGAATTCCTGTGGTTTCTGCACCATAACTCAAGAAGTTTTAAGTTAGGACTGGGATACTAGAAGAAGTTTAAAGTTTGGTGACCTTGATTTGATTTCCAAGGTCACGTTGGTACCTGAGTTAACTTTGGTTTCCACATGATAACTGAAGAGGTTTTTACACTAGGGCTTTTATATTGCACTGGATAGTTGTCCGTATTCGTGGCTAGGCCAAGTTTGAAGATGGTTGGCCTGGACCTAATTGCAAAGGTCACAGAGCCATTTGGTTCAATACTGTTTCTGCATGTAACTTGCATTTTAGAGGTAGCACTTTTATATTGCACAGTTTTATGGTTGCCTATAAGGGCTAATTTGAGTTTATAGATAGGTGACCTTAACCCAGTTTTGACGGTCACACACAGATAGTAGACTTCCTGTGGTTTTTGCACAATAACCAAAGAAGGTCAAGGGAAAATGAGTGACCTTGCCCTAAATCCCAAGGTCATAAAGCCACTTTGCTTAATATGGTTTCTAAATGATGACTAATTTTTCAGCTATAACTTTTATATTGTCCAGGTTTTTAATCATTTTTTAAGGGCTAGGTTAAACTTTAAAGATATGTGACATTGATGTTCGATCAACCTTCACTAATTTTGTAAGGTCACGAGTGTCCCATCTACCACTATCAATAGGATAGCGAGTATGGCAAGCCAACAGGGCCATAACGCATTGGTCTTACGCGTTGCCGAGCCTCCACTACGCGTAGTCGAGCCAACCAATCAGATTTCAGTCTCCACTACGCGTTGCCGAGAATATGTTTTCCATTACGCGTAGTCGAGCTTCGGCTACGCGTAGTGGAGCAACTTATGGCACATTTTGGCTGAAGAAAAGCAAACCATTCATTTACGTCCTTACAATCAATACTGATATTAAAACAGCCAACAGGTCTAATACAGTTTATAAGAGCATCAGTGATTGGATAGTTTGCTTACACGCTATGGGAGGCATAGTTTCTCCACTACGCGTTGCCGAGGCTCGGCGACGCGTTCTAGAAGAACATTTTCTCGGCAACGCTTGTGGAGACTGTAATCCTATTGGTTAGCTCGACTACGCGTAGTGGAGACTGTGATCTTATTGGTTGGCTCGACTACGCGTTGCCGAGACTCTACTACATGTAGTGGAAACTGTAATCTTATTTTTTGGCTCGACTACGCGTTGCCGAGCCTCGACTACGCGTAGTGGAGACTGCAATATGATTGGTTTACTCGACTACGCGTTGCCGAGCCTCGACTACGTGTAGTGGAGGCTCGGCTACACGTAAGACCTATACGTTATGGCCCTGTTGGCTTGCCATAAGCGAGGGCAAGGGTAATGAGGGCGGGGAACATCTATATTTTACAAACATATCTTGTTTCTCAGTTATTATAAACTGAACACCGAATAGAGTTAATAAGGGTATAGACGTTAGTTGTCATATTAGGGAAATACAAGAAAAACATCCATTAGTCGGTTTTGAGTTTCTCTTCTCGTAGTGTTTTATATGCGTTTATGAGTTTCCAAATTACAATATATTCCACTTTTTCTTTTCTTTTTTTTTTTTCGTAGCATCGGACTGTAAGTGCAAACCTTTCAATTTTCGAGACCTCCGTTACGACCAAAAATTAAAAAAACAACAACACAATATTGGAAATGGGAAGCAGCACCCTTTTTAATTTGGAGGATAAGTCAGGCCAAACTTTGCATTTGATGTATTCTGAGGTATAATGAAATGTCAAGGCAAACAATGAAGTGACAAAAATAACTTAATTTACAGGTTCACCTGATTTTTCTTGTGGCGATGGAAGTTACATTCATATCACTTCTTATTGTGACCAGAACCGCAACTGTGAAAACAATGCTGACGAGAATGGCTGCAGTAAGTTCTGTCATACATATATCATATAATAAAGGTTGTAGATTTGGAATTCCTTGCACCTTGATATATATATATATATATATATATATATATATATATATATATATATATATATAGCAGATCATGCATAGTACTTCATCGACACGACTTCTGCGTGAGTCTTGCCGTCTTATGTCTTTTCAATCGTGGTTTCATGCTTGTTGGTGTGAATCATATTTACCGAATTTTAGTTGCCAAGTTTTTATTACACAAAAATGCTATTTTTTCACCTGATATTGATCCTCATATTCCAATTAAATACGCTTGAATATACATATGTCACCAATTAATTTCAATCGATACGTTGTTACTATGTTTACTTTTTGTTGAAACGTTATGTTTCAGTCTGACTATCTGTTTTACGCAAAGCTCGTTTTGTGGACGAAATCGGCTACTTTTTGTTGTCAGTTTTAATATACCACCACACTGTGCATATAATTCAGTTCACCACTCTAAATACTGTCAAAGAAATTTAACTTCGCTGCAATAACACTTAAGAGAAAAATTCAGGTTGTGATGGATTTTCTAGGGAACAGCTTTCTTGTACACAGATGCTTTGAAGCAGTGACTTTTCATGTTTCTTGCTCTTATGTGTAACTATAGACACAGGCATGCCATATTCGATTACTTGTGACTCAGATTAGCGACATCCATGTGACCTGCCCTGCACTGACTGAGGTCTATCTTACTAAATGGATTAGCCGACCTGTCTCATGAGTAGATAGACGAGTTCAATGTACGCAAGGAAAGAGATGACAGAAAGGCACGAAAAAGGCGTCGGAGTGTCCACCCAATACATTAGGAATAATTCAGGAAGGAGATTTTATAAATTAAATCATGTTGGTAAAATGACAAAGGACTTCAGAATTAGGAGTGGAAGAATAGTCACACAAACATTGTTTCCACACTTCTTTTGTGGCAGATAAACGGGCTTGCATGCATTTATGTATTACATGGCATTTATAGCTGTGCAACTTAATTTTTGCTCTGTGAAAGCTTCAACATCTTAGTATCAAACATATTTTGTCACTGTTTTTTGACCAGAATGTGTAATCTGACTCAATCTTTCCCCATTGAACACTCGTATCACCAGAGCTTGAAGGACATATATTACTTTGATAGATTTGATAGGACATGGTAATTTGTAACTATTGTAAACTATTGTTAAGAAAACATGCATTTAAAGTATTCACTAAGACACATGTCTTGTTTTTCATTGAATGAATATTACGACGTTGGCATTTAAAATGTACATGTTGATAAAGTGCTTCTTGTATTCTATTTTTATGTCTGCCCAACGTGTCCGTCGACTTTGGAAACAAAGAATATATCCATCGTTGTAGGCAATTTCTTTCGGTCCAGTAATGAAAAACATTTGTGTATCCGACATGATTTATTTTGAACAGAAGATATTGCTATCACGAGGCTTGTATTATCATACATAAACTGCAGTATCAGTTGGGGTTTACTCTATTTTTCTTTTATGCACAGTATATACATACGTACATACATACGTACATACATACATACATACATACATACATACATGCATGCATGCATACATACATATGTACGTACGTATGTACGTATGTACATACATACATACATACATACATACATACATACATACATACGTACGTACTTACTTGTACGCCCGTTTTCATGGTAGTCTGTGTGATTTTAACCACTATCTGAATGATCGATGTGTTTGCATTTTTTATTGCCATTGGACTATTTTGTTTGAGATATTATGGCAGTCAGATAACCGTGAGCACCATGGAAGCTGTAACTGATGGTCTGTCAAAGTGGCAATTGCACCATATGCGTGTAAATGTATGGGTGTGTATGCATTGTATAGACAAATGTATATGCCGTTTTTCGCCCCTGTATACGCACACTTTCTGGGGAAATAAATGTTTTCACCTAACTAAACGTCTGTGCTTTGGATTAATCATATCAATGAGAGACCAATATGGAAGCAATGTGTGAAGTATATGTATATTTTGTCTCCACTTCCATCCAAGTCTACCCAACATGCAATATCTCTCAGTATCGCTGTGGCAATGGAAGATGTATTCTAGCAGCTAAGCGGTGCAATTTTGAAAAGGATTGCTTGGATGAGTCTGATGAGACTATGTGTGGTAAGTGTCTCATTAGATGTCTGTGGCAAGTACGTGCTCGCTGCAGCAAGCATGACAACAATCCACGGCTCAAACGAACACAAGTCATTTGAATCAAACCATGTCACTTCCTTCATTTTTTTTATATTTTTGGTCAATAGAAATAATAAAAAATATGTGTTAACCCCTCTTAGCAAACATTCCTGACTAATTGAGACTTCTGTGTGAAACCTATCTGCACAGTTTGCACTTTGATATATGTGTGCCATTGTGAAATTTATCACAAACCCTTTCAAAAAAAAAAAAAGAAAAAGAAAAAAAAAAGCTATGTTGATGAAGCAGAATGTCCGATGCTTTTTTTTCGTCGGCATTCAGTGCCAAGAAACTACCCAAACCTTCTGATCTTAATGCATGGTTGTAAATTTACACTTTACAGTCATAATATAGGTCTGGAAGCTAACACACTAACTTTTGTGAAAAAAATGAGTGATTTACTTACTTTACCAGTAACGACTCTAAAACTTAAATGTATATATATATATATATATATATATATATATATATATATATATATATATATTTATAGTTAGTGTGTTAGCTTCCAGACCTCTATATTATGACTGTATATTTATAATTATTCAGAAAAATATGACATGGCGGTTGCATTCAATTGCTACGACGGATCATTTATTCCACGGAGATACGTGTGTGATGGCGTTGCCAGTTGCCCCAGTGACCCACCCGAGGACGAAGACTTCCAAACTTGTAAGTTCAGCAGAGTATGCCGACACACCAATTTATAAAGATCTGTAATGTAATAATGAACGCGTGTGTACGGACGTTGGCTGAAAAATATGTACATGTATATACATATACATACACACACACATACACACACACACACACACATATATATATATATATATATATATATATATATATATATATATATATAAACATATGCATACAAAGCATATCATATACTCTTATCAATAGGCACGTTCTTTGTCTGATTCATGCGGAAGATGTTTCATTGGTTAAGAGAGGCGCCATTGGAACCAAAACAGTCATATAATTTATGCTTGACAGTCTATGATCATCCTGGGTTAAGTATTTTGTGACAAGCGTTTTATTAAAAAAAAAAACATGCAAGTTACTTTCAAAGGAAAGGTGAGTGTCATACTGCTTCACAATTTCAAATTTTAGTATTGTGAAAAACTGCCCAGACTTACCTTGCTGCAGTCAAATCCCTCCTTTGTCACAATCATTAAGAACCTAGATACATAGTACAGTTAGTAAGGATATCTGAATAAAAATACAAACCAGGATATGTATATATATATATATATATATATATATATATATATATATATATATATATATATATATATATATATATATATATATATATATATATATATATATATATATGTATATATATATATATGTATATATTGTTAATGCGTTGCTTATATAAATCGACAATGTGACACTTTTAGAATGCTTCTTGCGTTTAAGTTATTGTTGTATTCTTTTGCCTGCTTCTACTATATCGTGTCGATGCGTAATTCTTTTCCTGAAAGGCATAATGTACGCATGGGAAAGCAAAATTGCAGTTAAAAAAGCGTATCGCAGAATATACTAATTCCAAGGTAAAGGATGGCTTTAAGTATCATGATTGTAAATTCTAATCTTGCGCAATGTTTTGAAGCGAGCCTGGAACAGTTTGGATGATAGAAACCATCTGTTTGTGTATTTTAGGCACAGGTACCAGCTTATCTGGATTTCAGTGCAAATCAGCAACGTACAGGATTAACAGTTCCTTGGTATGTCTCTATGACATTGATTACCTTGGGAAATATAGAGGTTGTCGGGACGGATCACACCTGGAGAATTGTGGTGAGTACTGCCTTCAAAATTCATCAGAACCAACCTGCAGTGTCTCAAATACCCCGTCATGTCCTCAACAATAAATGTACGGAGGGCGGAACTAGCTTTGAAAACACAAATTTGTTTGTCCTTGGCGATAGAAAAACTAACATGCTGTTTAGCATGCAAACTGGTGTGCACGAAAATGTGAAGAACGCGCTTCTAGGTCGTTTCACAGAAGATGAAATAGTAAAGGCTAAAGACAATATGTGGAACTCTTGCGAGCAAGATATAATTCGAGCTGTGAAAAACAGAAAGGACACAGTGTCTAGAATAAGGAGCGAGGCTCACGTAAAAGACATGGTACAAGCACTAATCAAACACAAAAAAAGCTGCAAAATGTCCACTAATAGTAATTGATGTTCTTCGTATGGGTAAATTCCTCGATCACATCTAGAAAAATATTTCCAAAGTTGACAGACTGAAGAAACTGGAGGAGCGGTTTGCACATTTGCAATTTACAGTGCATAGAGGTATGGGGAGAATATGCAGTTGAAGGATAGGGTAAAATGTACTTCGTCTGCAGAAGCTGTGAAGTCATATACAGAGGGTATAGCAAAGGAAGATATAAACTTACTTTTACCCACCCCTCTTTTGGTAGCCCCAAACGTAGGCCAGCATGTGCCCGATGCATCGATGCCTGTGCCAGATGTGTGTGATATTGAGCAATAGACAATGTCTTCGTCAAATGCTCCTTCTGCCCGACCACAACTAGGTATCATAATAGACAGTAGCTCCAGTAAATATGAACGCACCTGGTCAAGGAAGGAAACGTGGGCGTTATCATAGACGTGGTAGAGGGAATACTTTAGTTGGAAATCGTGCATTGCAACGGAACCATGGGACTCTGAATATCCCAAGCTACAATGTGCCTGGTTCGGTTTCCAGCGAATGCTTGAATTGCGCACCGAGTCATTCTACTTTTGTCAGTCCGGCACCAAGTAATGATTCCGACACAGGAAATGCCTGTGAGAGGTGGGCAGGTAGAGATAGATTGAAGAGTACATTTGAAGATTTTTGCCTCCCAGCCTATGCAGTCAAAAAACAACATCGTCAGGAAAACCGACGACACAGAGTGGTCATTGGTAGTGCAGCCGTCATCACATGTACAATTTAAAAGTGCCCCTGATCCGAATCGCGACTTACTTATTTACCGAGTAGACCGTACTACCGAAACGAGGGCTTTGGAAACTTGCATTGCTTGATTTGATGTCCAAGATCTCTCTTGTACATCACATGTCAATGTTAAATTCCAATCCTTCAGACTTACCATTCTGCATGAAAATTTAGTGATTTACTTCGCAACAGTTTATGGCCTGAGAGAGTTAAGCTGTGAAAATGTGTCTCTCCGTAAGCACAGGCTCCTCCAAACCGATATTAACCATGTTACATGACCTCTTGCACAATATAAAGGTACTAATGGCTACCTTGTCTCTTGCAAGGTATAACAGCTATGGTCACGGAGCTACTAGTCCATGAGCTGAGGGCCCAATTTTGACCAATTGGCACCATCTGAGGGCACCAAACTTAACAATGATTTTTTGATTGGTTTATGTCTCAGGAAGTCAAAACAGCATGATGGACTTTTCTGCGGCACAGTTTTTAGTCAGTATACGCAATTTAATAGATGTATGTTATTTTGCATAAAAGATGATAAAAATTCTGCAAAGTGATTCGTTTGATGATTATTCATGTCACAACGCAAAAGGTAGCAAAATTTGAATCACAGTTTGTTAATTGAAATGGAAACTTGAGGATATGGAGGTGCTAATCAATTTTAATAAATGTGTAAAGACTGCTAATCATTGCTAATAAATATAGATTTATAATAGTGAAAGTGCTTAACATTGTAGAATAAGGTAACTTGAACAGGCCAATGTATGCCTCATCCAAACAACTGCTAATCAACGTTGATGGACTTCCATACACTGCTAAACAATACTAATCAGTATTTATTCATGGTAAGTGTCAATCAATAAGACCGTCTCCCTGTTTGAAGAAGGTGGAACCCATAGACAATCTAGGGTTACCCTTATGTCAGAAAATGTGTACCGCGACGTACATATATTGTTTCTACTGTCGCTATATATATAATTTACATAACACACATTAGCATATCACAATAAATCCCATCTTTTGACCAAATTGAATTTTAAATTGGAATATATAAAATCAATTTGATGCAGGCTGTTGAAATGAATGTAGATTACTCTAGATTGCAAATATTACAAAACCAAAATATTATGTACAATAGCTGTAGGTTCATTGTATGAACATGACATCAGAATTAAAGGACAAATAACATTTGTCAATGTTTAACCAATGAATGGAACCCTTTAGAAACAACAGACAAGTAGCTTTTGCAATGGTAGCTGTGAATGAAAACAAGAAACGTAGACTTTCCGACATACAACAGATTTCAAGTATTTCTTCCTAGACATGACACAGACCTATTGGACAGACAAAACCCAAGGTGAGAGATATGAACTAGCCTAAATGTAGAAAATGAAGAAGAGTTTCCTTTTTTAAAAACAGAACCACTTTCAAATACACGATGCCCCCCCCCCCCCCCCCACAAGAGCGAAAAGGCTACACAAATCAGAGAGAGGAGAAAGGCCACAAACAAACCAGAGACAATCAAGAGAAGCAACCGTCATCTACCAAAAAGAGCAGAGATACAACAGATGGCGAGAAAGAGCGCAGCAATACCACCAACAGCAGGAGCCAAGACCATATTAACTTCAAATAAATCTATTGTTAAAATTATAAACTAAAGTTGCTTAAAAGGGGGATTGAAATTCACACCGACACCAAGAAAAGACACAGAAGAACAAGTGTGTGATATTTTAAAATTTGGTCGTACATTACGTCTGAAATAACTTTTCCACAATACAGATAAGGAATGGGATGAATCACTGGTCAAAGGAAAAGGTTCTTTCACCCCTCCTTAAAGTCAAAATGAGACATTAGAAAAATGTATTGACAGACTGAAACAAATTGCGCACTCTCTCCACAAAGCACCTTCAGCCACCAACAAAAATTATTTTACTAAAGAGGAGCTACAAGCTACGAATGGATTAAAAAAAATATTGATGAGACTACCCCTGTACAATGGGGGCACCGCGGGCAGGGCATGACCCGCGGTGCTCCAAATATAGACGAGTATAAAAAGAACACAATACGTCACTATACACACCAATCAAGTAATAAAACAATTAGGTCGGTCTCGGGGTGTCGCTAAGTGACTCGCGCCTGTAATGCCACGCTTCTGTTAAAAACTATTTACAGACTGAATAGTGTCATTTACTAATTATTTATAATAATCTGGGACAAATTAGGCCTATTTTCATTATGAGACGTTCATTATTAATTGATATGGCAATGACGTCATGTAAATGGTCTAAATAAGTAGCGCAATAAATGAACGTCATAATATGCTTCTATGCTAATAGTTTTCACTATAACAACAGATAACGTCAATATTATCACGGACTAAAAATTATTTCAACATCTATGCGTTATGGAGATTGCCAATGCATTAAAATGCTGAAACCGGTCGAGTCTGAAACGCAAAAAAATGCTGTTATACTTATATATGTATATAGGTCACCAAACATAATAGATGACTGGTAATAATACAAATCAATGCTGTGGATAACTGTGCTTAAAACGGATTTTGTCTCCTGTCAAATAATTTTATACAACAAATATCCTAAATGTAACTACCCACAAGTGTGTGACCTTCAGAGTAATGTCAAGGTCACCAAAATTTAGTCATCGTGATGCATTATATAATCCCCTCCAAATAGTAAAATAAGGCAAATAGTGATTATACATGCAAAGAATGTGAAATTCACCAGGATGTATATGTGCCTTACAATGGAGGAACAATTTCCGCCGGCCTACCGGCTATATCCTCCACAAGGAGGTGCCCTTGAAAATAGGGTCAAGGACCAAAAAAATCCAGGGATCAAAGGATGACCCGGAGGCATGTCTGCCACATCTTTCAAGATACTGGACCATGTTTTCATGAGGTATTGAGATCGCAGAAATGTAATACTTGATCTACAAGTAGAGCACAGCAACCCCCCCCCTCCCCGCCCCTTAAAAATCCAATCAATGTGCGTATAATATTGACTTTTTTCTTACCCGTGTAGATTCATTTAGTATTTATAGGTCGCATGAAGTTCATTTTGCCATCTGTTAACTGGATACAAACATAATATGTATATTTCAAGTATAATTAGAATGTAGTGGTCAACTATAACAAAACAGGATTCACCATATAGCGCATCTTTTGGCCGTCTGGGTATAAAATTTTAAAATTGTAATAACCGGCTCCAGCTGGGCTTCTGTGAAGTCCATCATGCAGTTTTGCTATACCCTAAGGTTTACCAACGCAGGTATAACGGCTCCGTTTGGTGCCCTCAGATGCTACCGATTTTCAGTCTGGCTCATGGACTATACTAGATACGAATATATTAACAAGTTATCAATATATACTGCTATCATTTTGTTTAAAGAACACTGGCAGTTGGATCAAAAGATATAATCAATTACAACCCATGTTAAAGGGATGGGGGGTAACAGGGGTATCTGGTATAAATGAAAGTGAGCTTGTCATGGGCAGACATTATGGAGGCTACGCAATTCTGTAGAAGAAAAACTTCAATTTCAGAATAACGCCAGATAGAATAAACTCTAAGAGAGTTTGTGGCATTTTGTGTAAGTCACACAATTACTTTTTATCAACATCTATATCCCATGCAATAATTCATGCGAAAATGAAAATTCCAGAGAGTATGACGATATATTAGTTGAAATAAATATCAAATTTCAGGAACTGAACATTGATAACATAGTTATAGGTGGTGACCGTAATACTGACCTGTCAAGAGTCGGGTCACAACATACAAAGAACGTTCTTCCTTTTGTGCAAAATGAATGTTTAATTTGTAATTTGAACCATGAAAAGAATAAGTTGATTATATCTATAAGGGCAAAATTAATAAAGAAAAATCAATCTTGGATTATTTCATCGTAACTGAGAATATAGCTCAGCTGGTCTCTACATACTATACATTACATGAAGGTGATAATCTGAATGATCACTATCCTATTATTCTTGAACTGGAACTGAAAAAGTGTTACAACACAAGTCATAAAGTAAGATAATGTACCCCAAGACCACCATGACATAAATTATTACTGTGATAACTTGAACAAAATTTTAGGAACATGGAGTTTTTGTTGACTGCTATACCTGTACTAACACCATGTGTAAGGAGCATATGAGCGATATCTAAACCTTTCATGACAAAATGTTATCTGCATCTATCAATGCGAGTAGATGTGCGATCCCTTATATCTCTGAGCAGTCAAAGAAAGTCATTTCAGGGTGGACCCAGTATAGGGTATCATAAAGATGCAATTTTTGAAACTTTATGTTGAAGTGTACCAACTCTCCCAGGTCGGAACATCTTGGCAATATTAGAAACAATACACACTACAAGTACCATTATGCTTATCAATTTGTCAAAAGAAATAGAGAAATGTTATTGCCGATAAGTTGGCAGTGTGTGATGAGAATAATAAAGATAGGGATTTCTGGTCTGAAGTGAAGATGATAAAAACACTGGGGGAAGTAGACCAAGTATGGTCGATGGAATGTCAGAGCCTGCAGATATAGAATTATTTTTTGCTGACAAATACAGTAAAACCTGTCCTAGTGGACACCTGTCTACTGTGGACACCTGCTTAATGCGGACAGTTTTGGCCAGAACCGAATATTTTTAAGTCATTTTCATATTGGTGATACCTGTCTACAGTGGACACCTGTCTATTGTGTATTGCAGACAGTTTTTGGGGTACCAAATGCAGTAACAACCTGTCTATTGCGGACACAATATATCAATGCTTTTTTTGCAACTTGTTATGTTCCAAGCTGTAATGCCTGAACAAAAACGTGCATGTTAAGCTGGAATCAAAGACTAATTGATCCATTGTTCAGTGGCCTGTAACACATAAGCTCACTCAGCCAAGCAGTTAGGCTGCAATGCCTCAACAAACATGCCAGGTGTCTCTGAGCACTGGTGCTCTTGTTCAGTGAGGTTGCTCACACTTCCTCTGTCTATCAAACAATTAAGCTCCATAGATCAAACATTAAGCATAAAACAAAGGACCCACTGAGACTCCTGTGAAGTTATTCACAATTTGTTACACACAGTTATACTGTACTCAAAGGATAGGATATCCCTATGGTATGTTTGTTGTTTGTTTCTTTTCTGTTAGTAAATGAAATTACACAAACTTTCTTCAGCCTGGTAAGCCCAACCATACACAATTTTTCCCTTAAAACATACAAAATGTAAAATCCCAAGTTAAGATGAGTTTGAGTAAAGTGTCAGGGACATAATGTACAAAAACTGAGAGCAAATGCTGTATGATCACTTCTGCAAAAAGGCTTACATTGTACCAGTGACAAAATTTAATATATGCCAAACAGACTGCTATACATTCAATGAAAGTCTGTGTACAACCTGGTATGTGTACATTCTGCTCATGAGGATATGCAGAATACAATGTGAGAGCCAGGACACATAACAAATGTGAACTTAACATTATGTTCATACATGAACATGTACTGCTTAAATATATTTCAGCCATTTATATTGGTTGAAATTTGTGTTGTTGCAATGTAATAAAGTTATCTAACTTTGAGTTTTCCTATTTTTTTTTTTTTTTATTATTGTAATGATTAAGTGGAATAAGATGGGTACACATGTACATATTTTATGACAGTCTGACAGTCTATACCAGTTTATCTCCTTTGATACAAATGTACTCTGAGATCTATTGCAGACACTTTTGCCAGAACCACAGGTGTCCGCAACAGACAGGTTTTATTGTATGCAAAATTGTACAACTTTACAAATCTATTCTGCACGATGTAGATGAAAGGGATAAGTTCATAAATGATCTTGAAGAATCAGTTTTGTTTCATGATCCAGATAAAAAATGTCCTTTCCCCTAGAAAATATTAAGAATAGTGTCTGAGAACTATACTAGGTCAGCATGATGGGGATGTTGGCTATTATGCTGACCACATCATATATGGCAACAATACTTTACACGTGTGTCTATCCATTCTTTTCCCGGTCATGATTGTGCATGGTTCTTCTCCTATCTGGCTTGATAAAATCATGATGCATCCAATTCCCTAGGATCAAAGGAAGTCGGTAAATGTCACAGATAACTATAGAGGTATGGCTCTCAACAGCATATACGGAAAATTGTTTAACTGTATCGTTATGTCTGATAATATGAAATTATTACGTACATCAGACATACAGTTCGAGTTCGGGGTCAAATGTAGTACCTCAACAATAAAGTGTACATTCATTCTATCTAAATGTGTCAATTATTATACAACTGAACTAATGACACCAATGTCAATGTTACATTTCTCCATGGTACTAAGGCATTTGATAAGGGTGGAATACATTTAGTTATTCAGGTGATTAGAAAAACAAAGGTGCTTCACCTTTAATCTTACGTCTACTCCTTAATATGTGCACGAGCCAAACTGCCAATGTCTTATGGGAGAAAAATGCGAGTGAACCGTTTCCAAGAATGGTTTGAAACAAGGTGGGGTACTCTCGCCGATTTTGTTCGAAATATAGTTTGAAGAACTGATAATTATACAAAAAAATCAAAGTTTGGATGTCATATCGAGAATATGTTTGTGGGTGCTTTGGATTTTGCCGATTATTTTGAGTTTTTGTCTCCCACGTTAACTGGTTTGAACAAATTATTGGGTCTTTGGAATGAGTTTGGGAAAGAATGTTATGTAAAGCTCAATCCTTCAAAAGTAAATGTCTCCTTTTGGAACAACGATGTGCATCAGTAGATCAGGATGGGCGGCAATTTGATAGAAAAAGTAAACCGATATGTTCATCTCGGTAATTTTGTGGGAATAGATTCTCTGACATGTAATGTTCAACGATGTATTACTAGGCTTTATTCCGAAGTCGATATTATAATGGCTGAATTCGGCCATGCTATTCCGGCCCTACGTTATAAACTATTTCAATCTTACACACATCCTTTTATAGATCCCAGTAATGGGACTTTTCAAGTTAAGAAGTAGAGAGAATATTTGTGCTTGGCAAAAATCAGTATGCCATGTATTGGAATTGCCATACCAAAACCACGATATATTGCTTCCGGAAAAATGTAAAACAAGACCTTCTTAACTGCATTACGTTCACGCTTCTTAAACTTCATTAATATATTATGTAAAAGTGATAATCCCCAGGTGCTGATATGTGGCAAGATGATTGATTATTGTCCGCGATCGGCAGTCGGCAGCTCGTTTAATTATATATTACATGATTATAATATTAAGAGATTTCTAATTCTTTGTGATAACATGTTGATTATTAACGATGTATTGAAAGGAAAGTGTGCGGTCATCCGTGAACTCTGCGAGATCCGTGATTTCTGTATGGACAGTAAATTGTACCGCACAGAGGTAGCGCAAACGATAGAACATTTGTGTGCCTGCTGCTAACCATTAATTGACATTTTTATCAATTGAATGTACCACGAGAACGTAATAAAAGATACATAAGCATACATGATGAATAGGACTCCCTTTGACTCGTCTGGTGCTTATCTGATGAGTGTCCGTCCGTCATCGTGTATCTGTCCAATTTTCAGTTCCTTAGAGATGTCAACAATTTACATTTTCAACTTCTTCCAAAAACTATAAAGCAGATCCATTTTAAAATTGAGAGTCTGGGGTGCAATTTTGACAGATTCTATCAATACAAGAGTAACAACAGTCCTAATGTAAACCCAAACGCCTCTAGCTGTTCGAGACTTTCATTGGTTGATCCTTTAGTTTATTGGCAATACATAGATAATATCCGTATGCACATGTACTTCTGTCCTGAACTCAGTTAAATAAACTCAGGTATGTTAAGAACTATTCTGTTTTCACTTATCGAGTTAGTAAACGTTAAGGAGGCTGAAGTCAGTTGGGTGAAGTGAAATCAGATGAGTAATCCAGTTAAATTATTACCTTATATAGCTGATTTTTCAAGAACAATATCATTTCCTGGCAGATAAAGTGGCCACAAGAAAGAGCACTGGAGTACATCATTCTTAAAAGGTTGCTAACCCTTATAATATGAGCTGCACCAAATGTATATCTTCATCTATGTTTATTTTGTGATTTGTCAGCATGATTTTCTACAACATGTTGCAAAAACGGTGCCCCTTGTTTGATGTTTGTATGTATGAAAGTATGATTGCGTGACATTAATCTTCCCATTCCACATCAGAAATCTCCATATAGTTACTCTGCCTTCATGTGCATTGTTGCTACCATGCAAATAAATCTAAATGTCGTGTTCTATGGCATAGGTGGAGATCTGATATATTTCCCAAGATTATGTCAATTTGCAGTGATAGTTCGCTAAAGAGCAACAGTTGTTAAAAAAAATTATAAGGATTAAAATTTCAATTACCTTCAAGACACTATCTTTTCGAAACCTGCACAATGCAATTTTGTAATCTGCTTTGTTTATTTTGGTCGAACACAGATATTTGTACATATCGCCGATGTAACTAGCTTGTTGGCCATATTAAAAAAAATCCTGTGAATTACAATAACGAGAGTCTTTCTGCTCCATCTACGTCTGACACGCATAGCACCTGCAACATGAAACATTGTAATGACACTTCAGCTGGCAGTATAGAATATTGTGATGCCTTTCAAACTACCCCCATGGCATATCTTTATGTTCATTTGGAAATTGACATTCATAATTGTACCAATCTTGATATATTCCAGGCAATTTTATATGTCCAAACTCGTACGTCAAGTGCCCAGGAAGCTATTGTATACCTATAAGTAAAGTATGTGACGGAAAGTGGGATTGCCCGATTAAGCAGGATGAATTTGGATGTGGTGAGTCAATGTGAACATAAAATCCTTTGTAAGTTTCACATGTGATAATAACTTATAAGTAACAATTACCGTGCTGCATATGTACGTCACTGTGACTCCAATTCACATTAAATTTGCACGTGTTGGACTTATTGTGCTTCAATATTCCACATCTTTGGTTGCGCATTTATCCCTTTCAGCTTTCTTTTATACCATGGGCGAGCATTATTATACAAACAGGAACAACTATGCCACATTTATAAATGGCGCGGTAGATTCATACTAATTGATCGGCTTCAAAATATCGGGGATGTTTTTAAGCAAACAAATCTTCAGTTTGCATTAGCACGGTGTAAATGGACACTTTTCTTTCTTGGCTTCATCTATTTGGATAAATTGTCTTCCAGATTATTACAGATGTGAGGGCATGTACAGATGTAATGGGCAGAAGAACTGCATTACTTTGGAGCAAGTGTGTGACGACATTGTTCACTGCGAATATGGGGATGACGAAGAGATATGTAGTATCACCTGCCCCAAACAATGTTCTTGCAAAAGAGCAGACTTCAACTGCAGTTATATAGATTCTGTCAATGCATCATCATTGCTAATGAGCTTGGGTAAAGATGCCAGGAGAATAATATCCATAAGCAGCAATATTACAGAGCTTCGTCAGACGTGGAATTATCTTTACCTATTTGAGTTAAACTTGTCCTATAATAATATAACCAAAGTGTTGCCTGGTATATTCTCCTTTGCATCAAATCTGCGTAAACTGGATCTCAGTTATAATTTTCTTCTGAAACTAGAGAGGAATACATTTCTTGGTCTAGGTAGGCTTGACACACTAAAGATTGAAGGCAATACACTCCTAGCGGTCATCGAAGATGGTGCGTTCAATGGACTGATTTCATTGCACAACTTACAACTTATCCACCATGCATTAGGAACATTACGAAATAATCAGTTTCTTGGATTATCATCTTTAAAAAAATTGTATTTAAAATGGGACAAGATTCATGCCGTCGAGGTTGCAGCATTCAATGATTTAGTTCTTTTGGAGGAGTTGGATTTGTCTTGCAACGACATTGTTCATTTTGACAAATTTATGTTCTCTAAGCTTACAAGCTTGAAATCGTTGGTTAGTTCCCACTATAAATTTTGTTGCATAGGACCACCGTCACTAAAGGAATGCCTGCCAGAAGCTGATGTGTTTTCCAGCTGCTCTGATCTTATGGCCAGTGAAACCTTGCGAGCTTTACTCTGGACAATGGGAGTCTTATCTCTTGTTGGGAATTGTCTTGTTATTGTTTTCAGAGCCAGGTCTACAGGGCAGAGCCAACTTCATTCATTTTTGATTTCTAACTTAGGGGGAGCAGATATGGTCATGAGCGTGTATCTATTGACTATAGCTGGTGCTGATCATAAATATAGAGGACGCTATATTGAAGAAGACAAAAAGTGGCGTGCATCCCCAATTTGCAGCCTAGCTGGAATAGCAGCCTCAACTTCGGCCCTTGGATCACTCTTTATGCTTCTGGCTATTACTTTGAATATATTTCACGCCATAGTATTTCCTTTTAGTAGCATCAGATTGCAAAAGGCTGGAGCTGTTGTTATGGTTCTTATAATATGGCTTCTGGCTTCCAAGATTGCTTTGTTCCCACTGATATATTATCCGTACTTTATGGGGAAGTACTACGGACGTTCTACCGTGTGCCTACCGCTTCATATCACTTCACAGAAATACACCGGGTGGCTGTATTCCTTTTTGTCTTTGTCTGCGATACCAACATTCACAACTGTAGTGCTAATGCTAGCATATGCCTCAATGTATTTATCTATTAAAAAATCCAGCGCCTCTGCAAGAAAGAAGACGTCGCAAAATGTCCGTGTATTTCGTCAAATGGTTTTAATAATTATCACAGATCTGTGCTGTTGGATGCCAATCTGTACCCTCGGTAAGTATAAATCAAAATTATGCTTTTGGGCCCAGAAAATTAGTCCAGTTCAATTGGGTTTACATAAAATAGTCTCTTATTAAAATAAAACTGGACTTACTGTTTGTAATGAACAAAATATCTCTACTTTTTGATGAAAAGCAATGCCGAAACAGACGTTCTCTTCGTGTAATGCATGTACGTACATGCGTATTTATGTGTGCATGAATACGTAGGTATATATATATATATATGTGTGTGTGTGTGTGTGTGTGTGTGTATGTGTCTTTGTCTGTGTAAATTTGTATGTGCGTGTGAATGCATGTATGTATGTATGTATGTATATATGTATGTATGTAGTGTTTGCAGTTCCCACTTTTCCCTGTTGTCCGAAGCATGCCTTAGTATTAATCTCACCAGCTGAGGTATGGTTAATGCTAAGTAAGCCAACGTTACACTACTCTGTTTCCCCTTTCAACGATTTGAGAATTACTTTTTTAAGGTTACTTACATAACTTGCATAGAGATAAATCTACAAAAGAGGTGAAAGAGAAGGGTATACAATAATAACATACAACATTGAAAAATGTTTTGTAAGGCTGAGCTTTTACTTTTAGCTTGATGTTATCAATAAGTGTGGAAGTTAATTACCAGGTGATACTGACAATGTGGAATGTCAACGTTAATGCTTGATACCCTTGTTAACCGTATGAATCTGAGAAAATACTAAAATAATGTTTCTTTTTTTTTCCTTCACGTAGTTCAAGGTATATGTATACTTCATGTGAAAAAATGCTGCCAGTGGTGGTCATGTCTACCTAGTACGGCCTATCTGATAATAAAACCAACTTAACAATACAAGACTTTTCTTCAAAGTCATTATACATTGAAATTAAAATGTTGTATTGCTTAGAAGACATTAAGTGTCGTGTAATGGGTAGGTTTGATTATTTATTGATCGAAGAACACATGTGTGGCAAGCAATGTATTTTTTGAAAGTTACATGGAAGACGAAACAACAGCGACACAAACATGGAGCAATTTATTATAATGTGTCAATTTATAATGAATACAGCCGTTAGGACTGACCTTTTATGCCCTATCCACAGCCTTCCCTGACCAAACTTGGCCGCAGACATTCACACACAACATGTCAAATACCTAAGTCTGAGGAGCAGTTGCTGTATATAAATATTATTGCAAAAATATGTAAGTGTCACTGGGTGTGTTATGTAACATGGGCAGCATAGTTGAGAGTATGCCCTAGTAGTCACGCTAAAGGAAATGCCATGCAAATGAAATAAAAGAGACGAAGTGTGAAACGAGTGTGTGGTAATGAGGTGCAAGTGGGCTTTATAAGCTGCCACTAGCAACATTGGATCAATGGCAATGCACATTGCCACAGTGTCCGGGTCAGTCACAGCTCTCAAATTTAACAGAAGCATCTTTGGTATCAATGCAGTAATGTGGTTATGTGACTCTTGGCTGTGCCAAACTATATATAGGACGATAACAGTTATATGACCACGTGGCAGGAAATAAAAGTGATTTGTAAACAGAATACGATGCTCGTACCTTCATGTGCATGTATTTTTATCTTTTTGGTGTAACAAGTGGCAACACAACGTTTTAAAGACCTCAGGGGCATGCATCTATACAAGAAATATTTTCAAATCATCCCTTACTAGCTCCATCCCTAATCCAAGTGCATGTGTCCTGAAAAGGTCTTCCTCTTTGCTGCAATAACTGTGCCCAATATATTTATATGGTTACAGTGTCATGCTTAAATCCATTCATCTGGTATAAAATTTAATACTAAAGACGCAGTGTGGATAACCTTATGAAAAATAGTTTAATTTCGAAGAGGTACAATGTATTCAACTACATCAGTATATCATGCATTGGCAATTGAGTTAAACTTTCCAGCTGCTACAGACTCTAACTAACCAATATAACGATTAAAAGATATGTGTTTTAAGGTTATTTTATCGTCTACTTGGGCGTACGTCATTTTATTTTGTTATGAACATAAAATAAAGATTATATTACAGATTATTAACTAAGGTCAGATTATTATTTATACAATTGCATTTAACATATTGCATATTATCGAAGACTATTAAGATGTAAAATATTCGAAAAAAGGTGTTCTCTTTTCTGGTTCAAGTGACAAGTTACTTTATTTTGCATATGACGTTGCAGTAGTTACAGGTAACTCTATCAAGATTGTTTCCTGGATCACAGAGGCAGCAATACATGTGCTGCAATTATGAAATTGAAAGAAGAATGAAGTTTGAGTGTCTGTTTTTGTTGATTTCTCTGAGCTTGGCCGTGGTCCACATGCTGCAATTCTTCTTCCTAATAAAGAAGATTACCAGAAAGATCTGTATTGTGAAATAATGAAGGAATGGTACAGTGTGTTCCCTTGCTTATAGCCTTTTCTATGATTGTCTTTAATGTCAACACTGTCAATTTTTCCCAACTGCATTGACAGATGGCCATTTTTACTCATGCCACATTTTGATGCCTTGGTTTTTGGTCTACCAGATGCACTGATGGAGCTGTCCTTTACATGTTGTGCAGTCTTTCATTTTTTGGAGGTCCTCTCCTTCAGTCTGACTTGTACTTCTCTTGCTCTGGATAGGTCTTTTCAGTCATACAGTCATTTTTTTCAGGGGGGGGGGGGGTGGTGTTCGAAGGTGGCCTTTATTTCAAGCAGTCTGGTTTGGCGACATCCTGATATTTCTGCTCTGGGCAGTGGATTAATGCATGCATACTGCAGATACCCTGCATGAGCTAAGGAAGCATTACTTCAAGCTTATTTGCTTTTTTCAGGATCCAATGCAAAACCAGCCTGGAGCACGTCATGTCTCGGACGACCTTCATTATCAGTCACTCAGTTATGCAGGTCTGTTGCAAACATCAATATGGTGTTTAAGGCTTTGAGCAAGGCAAGAGTTGACACTCTTTTAGTAGTGTTCTGGTGGTGGAGGGGTATTATTTACAGGTATTTACATCCTGCAAGAATTTTTGGAGGTCCTCTCCTTTAGTCTGACTTACGCATCTCTTGCTGTGGATAGGTGTTTTCAGTCAGACAGACTAGTTAGCGATATCCTGAGGGGCGGGGGGGGGGGAGTTGGATGGGGGTCGAAGGTGGCCTTTATTTTAAGCAGTCTGGTTTGGCGACATCCTCATATTTCTGCTCTGGGCAGTGGATTAATTCATGCATCCTGCAGATACCCTGGTCCTGTTTCAGGCAGGATCAAGGTGCAAAGTGGCTGCCTCATCTAGACAAGAATGCCCTTTCTGACCAAGCTCGCAATTTACCTTGGAAGCTTTGACTTTTGATCGAGCAAGAAGTTTAAACTGGTTGCATACACAGGACCCTGGAGTAAAGTTCAGAAGTTTGTAGCGAAAGCATTTTAAGTTTCATCTGATGGTGTTGGCCTGGAGACAGCAAGGTTGACGTCTGCTATGAAATGCGGTCATTGTTCTGGGTCCAGATGTTGAGCACATTTGGTGGGTTGGATCATGCCTGATTTGTCCATAAAGCACTTGCCGATGTCTATGCACATGGTCTTATCAAACTCCCATTCCCATATGGAGAGAAACATGAGTTCACCCAGGTCATGCGCCAAGGTTCCAGGCTACCTTTCTGTATGGGTACCTCTATGAAAGGTATGTCCATATCTATAATCTTCTGAGCAACATCTGCAGATACATGCAGACTGGTCTCCTATCCCTTGGGTGGCTTGAACAGCCTGATTGAGCCATTTTATTCTTAGCTGATTGGCAAGGGTAAACATGGCAATTCTCTTTTGTTGTTAGCCGTGATGGTTTGAGCGTTTTAGTTCCTTGCTATCCAACAGGTAAAACTGATGACAAGGAAAGAAGAGTTGCTTTTGCTGTGTAATGTCACATCAATTAACTGTAAACAATTTGAGTCCTTTTAGACTATATGTGAAAATGTTGTCCATTAAGGCATGTAGAGTTGCAATTTGGTTTCCGTTGTCATGTTTTACATTTTACATCTAAGTCAGCAGATATTTCATATCCAGAAGAAACTTCTATGGATCCACCAATTGATTTCTCAATTGTAGATCATATGGGTAAAACAATCTACCCCTGTTATTAGCCATTTTAATCCACATGCTTCATTGAGACAACAAAAATATACAGTGCTCTCCAGATGCTATGTTATGCCAGCTTTGTACTCTATCTTCATTCGAAATATCCTCATGTGGCTAGGCTAACATGCACTTTTCTATGCTATCAACAAAACGTGCAGCTTCAAGAGGGTCATAGTATTCTGCACATCCATCTTCAAATCTTTAGTTCACATACACTGCCAGCGAATGCTCTTTTTCTCCTCTTGATGGAGCGATATTTAGCAAATGCAGCTTTCCATTTTGCAGCAAATCGATATATTGTTGCTGGTTCTTGTCTGCCAAAGATATTTATAATCATGTTGGAGTCCATGTATGAAGTCCATGAGTACATCCCCTGCCTTGTCGATCCCTGCTATGTTGTCATATTCAGCATAGACAATCATTTACTCTGATGATGACGATGATAAAACATTGGTGATTGTCACATCCAGATTTACACCTCGATATTTTACCATCCGATAGTGATCCAATAAGAGAAAAAAGTCAGGTGTAAAGTTAAAGGCAAAGAGAGTATAAGCACTTGCAAAAGTATCTTGTGTGATATCATTCCCAAAATCTCCCCTGAGCTTCCAATCCCTGAATGTAGGCTCAGATATTCCTGGGTGTATATATCTCTGGCAAAGTTGGGTTTGACCAGTTCCAGTGTATCACACCGTACTTTAAGTGACAAGTATGTTTATTTGGGATGCCTCAAACAGAAAGGATTCTTGCTGAGTGAGCCTAAGTAGGAATCATTGTTGACAAAACCAATGATAGTTCTTCTCAGAATTTCGACTTTGAGCAGATCCTGCACGTTTTCAATAGTAATGTTACTAGGCAACACATGCATCTGGATAACACCCCTCCTAATAGGATATTTGGCTGTGGTGTTTTTTAATGATCTTGCATATCCCATGCACTCAAGGTTCCACTCTTACCTTGCATACATAAAGAATGGCTTATGTAAATGTGTGTCTTGAGCATATCAGTGGATGAGAACATCAAGTGAAATGAAGATGTTGACCTGTGGAGTTTGAAAAAGTAATAGCTCAAACTTACTGCAGAGAGCGCTCTTTTCATACACCAGTGAAGTCATCCTACTCATCTTTATCCAAAGATGTCCACTTATCTTTTGTTTTTAATTGGTAGCTGTTTTTTCTTTTATTGTCTGCCAGTTTATGCTTTTTGAATCTTTTCAATGACTGACCTGCCAAGTCCACAAGATTAGTACCAGGTATTTCTCATGCCTGGTGGGCATGCATTCAAAGAACACAGTGTGACAGCATTTCATCACATTTAGCTGGAAAATTTCTTCAAAGTGTCCATCTGTTTGGACCACTTTCTCCATGGCATCATGTGTTTTTGATCATTAATATTGTAGGTTCTGAAGTGAAAATTTATGTGTGGTATCTTGTATTTCTGGGGTATCAGGTGCACAGTCGATGAACAGATATAAATTGCCCATCCTTGGTTGCTTCCTCAAATACATCCACTAATGCTTGACTTCTGTTGGGTTCTGGCTATTCCGTTAATGATGTTATTTGCTGTCGGGCTTTTGCATCTTCGAAAACTGTCAAATAGTGAACATTTAGAGTAACATTGTGGGAAAATTTGTTGTCAGCAAACAAGTTCTGCACTATTAATATGATGCTTGTACTTTGATGGTGACTTTTTTGTGAACATGTCATGCATCTGCTTGTCCATTCCGTCCATCACATCATCAGCCACCATCAAGAGGGGTACATACCCATGTGCATTACTCAGTCCATCCTGACCAGACATGAAATCCGCCTTTAGCAGCATGTGTTATATCCATGTTGCTGAATTCTGTGTTGCCACTCTGCCTGGTGGTGAACTATCACATTTGGAGTCTTCTCCAATTGACTTTTACCAGTCACAATACAGGTAAAAGGATGCTTGAACCTTGGATTTAGATCAGGACCCATAATCCACTGTACGTAACCTAAAACTGCCTAATTATCAGTTTCGGGATCAAATTATATTTACAGGCCAGAATGGAAATGCCATCATCCAAAATTTAGCACTGGTCTTCATATGCAGACAAGACTACCTTATTCACTGCTGGAGTCACAAGTCGATAAACAGTAAGAAATAATTTTCTGCACCTTTTTCCGTTATTTCAATCAGTGTTCAGTGTATGGAGGAGATCATCATATGTCAGTCTTTTGATGAATGATCTACCTATCAATTTTGCTTGTTTGTGTTCTTTCTCTGAAGCATTTTGATGCTGTACATTTAAGAAATTAGGGTCGATTTTGTGTGTGTTATTGCATAATTACGCGTGTGATTGAAGCTGACATCGTGGGCATGGCACATGCCAGTGCGCCTCCCCTGATGCCAGCTTCAATCACCCGTGTTATTATGCCATAACACACACATATGCGAACCTCATTGCTTATATTTACATTTCCCTCTTTATTTGTCTGCTCAATTACACGAAAATTAGAAACTTAATACATAAAATTAATGAGAAACGATCAAAAACTAATTTGCTGAGCATGTTCAAGCGTTTAGTTCTGGAAACCCAGGTAGGCGTGGCTTATTGAAATGTGGGCGAGACACTTGTGTTATGGTTCCATAACACGCAAGGCTAATGTGTTATGGTCTCATAACACACCAGGCTCTGGCCTATACTTGCAGTGTTAACAGTTAGATTGAATGTAAATATTTTGGCATGTTGCCTGCAGAATGCAACCCGCTTCTGTCCAGCTCGCTCATCCTTGAATTTACCAATAACTTTCTTGTTCAGGTTGAAGCAAAGAGCCTGATCTTTGGGATAGTGTGATGTGACCATGTCGTGAGCAATCTTGCTAATTTCTGCAGCCCAATTAGTATTTGTCACTTCATACAGCAATGAGTCAGTGTCCTTTTCAGAGATTGAAATCCAAACAGTGGCAGGATCTTCTTGTAATGGAACTTGTGTGTGTACCTTCAAAAGGTCTAGGACAGCTTGTCCTATGTAGTTAATGTTTTTTTTTCTGTATGATGTGTGTAGTGGTTTTATGCATGCCCACCACGTTCTCATGAAAAGTGTGGTGTATCTTGTAATTTGGAGCTGTTATGTGTCTCCTCGTGTTTTTTCGTCAGGAAAAGTCTTGTAATTAAAGTGATTGCCAAAGAGTCTGTTTTTCATGAGTTTATAAAAATCCTTTTGAAAATCTGAACAGCGCCGAGCCCAACCTGAGGTATAACTGTAAGGCACAACTGTGAACAATGTGCAATTTCCTTACTCTGAGATGTGGTATCAGTTTTGATCCCAAAGTTCCTTGCATTTTCCCTAAGAGGTTAGCAGGATATGGGCAAATCATGTCTGAAATAATCTGAATATTCTCTGGTGCCATAGGAAAATCAAGTTGTAACTCATGAAGTTTCTATGGTTTAAACATGAACCTCGGCAATGTTTTTTGTACCTTCGTCGGGAGTATAGTGATCCACCAATATCCATCTGTTAGAAGTGATTGCAGAAGCAAATGCCCATAGATATTTCCAGCATCCAAATATACCATATCACTCTCTTTGTGCACTTTTTCCACATAGTGATGGCTAATTATAGCCACATCTCTAATTACTTTCTCTGTCATCGTGTAACCCCCCCCCCCTCCTGTTTGATGGCGTGATATCTGACTGTGTGTTGGTGACCAGGGAGTGTTACACAAGGATGGACTTGTCCGTGAAAACAACTTCCAGGTTCGATCTCCTTTTCAATTCTTTATTCTCATTCCTTGTACATCGATAGATCTCCCAATCTGGTTAGGCTCTTTGGTTCTTCCTTCAGAAATCTCTTCAGAACAACTCTATATAGTGAGAGTTACCACTCCGCTTAGCAAGGCAAATGTACCTCCTTTTATACACAAGTATGAGTCAGACACTGTGGAAAATCTCATGAAAAACTGCTACACAGCAGTTCTATCTGCATAATACCAGACACACCAAGTCAAATCCTGTTAATATTACATTTCAAGTAAACAAGACATGATCCAGTGATGTCAAAACCCTGAAATGTGTTTCTATTTTACTGTACACTGGCTCCCCCTATCAGTCATTGTGCAAATGAAATTTCTCCTCCTGCTATTCTCATACCGGAAATGGCATGTCAGGGTGAACAAGTTCACACACAAACATGATAGAAGAGGCTACATCTTTATATGTACAGACTTGTCATGATTAATACAATCTGAATCCAAACTTGAAATATCATTTAATTAATTCTGCAAAGAATTAATTCCAATTTTATACAACATATTTTCATGTACTGTACAACCTCGAATCCATCACTGTCATGTATCACTGCTTTATCGTGTTAGTTCACCACACATCCTGGACTAATTGGACCATTATTTTGCTGACTGAGATAATATCCTGTTAGTTCACCACACATCCTGGACGAATTGGATCGTTATTTTGCTGACTGAGATGACTTAGTGCATCTAGGTTATGTTCATGCACAATTCCTGCTCTGGTTTTTACCAAACTGGTATTTATACTACGTCACACAATGATTCACACTAAGATATTGCACAATCTTACTGCATTCACACCCTGGGGATTTCCACTGTTCTGCGAATTATACAACAATGTTTAGGGGACATTCACTGTAATTCCCCACACCCAAATGAAACTTCCAACAACAATTCATCATGGTTATACCATGGTATTCTGTGAGCCAACCATATTTACAATATTTGTCCAAATTTCCCCTAGGGTAATCCCCTGAGGGACTTTTCAACTAGAGAGCATTACCTCTGCTCAAAGCTAAAGTCCGGGGTGAAGACTTTACACTCGTCCACCCTTAAAAGTTTCCAAAGATCTGTTTCTTTGAAACTTACTTTACTCGTAACAATACAATACAATACAATACAATACAATACAATACAATACAATACAATATGCAATACAAATATGTCAGGATTATACAATACAATACAAATAAATAGTGATTAAATATACCTTTAACTAATTAAACCTAACATGCAATGCTAATATGTATTGCCCAGGACTTGGAAGTATGAAGTTACTCAACAGGATCTGTTACTTGCTCTTTAAGTTACTTAGATTCCACACCAAACAGACCACTTCGACAATAGTGCTCGCCACTATGTTTTACAAAACATAGAAAATCAAGATGTATAATATGAACACAAATATCACTGGTACAAATAAGTGTTTAACATATCACACAACTCTTAGGCCAGTTTTCTTCAAACTGCTTCAGTTTGCACTGACGTATTATTTGTTGGCCTAATGTGTGATCTAAGCTTGCTGGATTATTTAATCTATGTTCACCGCGGTAATATGAACTTTGGAACTAAGGTTTCCATTTAATAAATCAATCTCGATTAAATACATATGTTAATCCTGGATTGAAAGATTTAATTCTCATTCAAACTAAGATTGAATCAAAATAGGGAACCTGTAAATCCTCAAGTTCATATTGTAGCCAAGAGCAGATATTGCTATTCCTTGAAGTTTTGATCACACATTAAGCCAAGGATTAGAAGGGTTTAGGGCCCAATTGACAAAGATTTTAATTTTAGAATTAAAGTTATAATCAGATCAAATCTTTACTAATATGGTAACAACGGTGTTTATAATCACGTGTCAACATTTTAAGTGAAGGAATGCAGTCTCACACTTCACTCCCAGGCATATGTAAAAATGATGGCAATTTAGTCTGAAAAAAGCGACAATAAACAAAATCTACACCTGAAGGACATCTTTAAAGAAATACCACCTATTTAATACTAGAGATGGTACAACACGCTGGTGCATCGGTGCATCGCGGTACAAAGCCCCACGATATATCGTCTTGACTCGCAAAATTGACTATCCAAAAATCACGATACCAAGATTTATCTGTCTTCTCGGAGCCTACCTCTACTGCAGGCCAGAAAACACGCCCACAGACATTTGCTTCTCCTATGCTCTGGGCGAGTTTAGCCGCCAAGTGTAGCGCATGCCAAGATCAACTTCCAGTGCACGTAATTACTGAGATTTGTCAACATGGCCGATTTTCCTGCAGGTGTACAACATATTAAATGCTATACATTATAACTGTTGAATAACAGCGCCAAATTATTTAAAATGTGCCGTATGTGTGGAGAGAAAAACGAGCCAACACACAAACAAAAAAACCCAGAGAATTTATTCATAATAGACCATATTGGAGATTGATTGACAATGCATACTGGTGCTCAAGTTTATCGTTTAAACATCTGTTGCATGCAGTTTCCTTTCTGTATTTGTTTCAGTGGTTAGGCAGGAACATTCGAAATGTGTTGAAAATATATACCGTTGATATGTCGCTAAATGTGCGTGTTAATGTGACACAGAAAGGTAAAAGGACCGTTGGTTTGAAAGATCGCCTCCATCACTCTTGTTTGTTGAAGGTGCGCACTGTACATCCTTGATGACGTGCCAAGACTTGGCAAGTTTATTTGCATGACCAGAATCTCGCTGCCTTCTATTGTTAGATTTTTACCTCAGATATTATGAATTCATTCATGAAGACGTTTGGTGGGCGGAGATAAAAAAATAAGGCAATAGTAAAGCAGCGTGATGATATTGACGAGGTTCTAACAGCTGATCCATTGATATCAAACATGTCTAGGCATGGCAAGAGAGAAAAATTAAGTCTGGATGATCATGGTATTTGAAATCAATTTCAAGGTTTGGTTCCAAATTCTCTTATTCATACATTAACACCAAAGTCATAATTTCATAAAAACAATTGACATTCTACAAATATAGAGCCACAGTTAATCAATACTTCTCCTTACTTTAGTTTACAAAACTAACAGATACGTTAAAAGCAAAGCAGAATCAGTTTACAGTTTTAGGTTTATAGTGTGCTACTCTGAATGCAGTATTATGGTCAGATAAGGGTATTGATGGACGACTTAGAACAGAAAATAGTATTTTGCATCTTCGGTGCTCTGTGCATTTAGAAAACATTTGACTCTTACCAAATGAGACAATCGAACTTATGAGGTAATTATTGCAGGGAGTTTAATAACTATGTTTTGAGAATCAACGAAAGAAATGATGAATATATACCTTGGTGCAATCACATGACAAAGTTAACTTCCCTGAGCGCAAAACATTATCAGATGAAGCCCTTAATGAAGGAGTTAAAAAAATTAAGTTATATGTACATCCAAGAAACCTGGTACTCAACCAATGATAATATGTCAGTTTACCAAATGTTTATAACCTGATTTCATAGAATCACATATGTTCATTTTTTGATGGGTTAGCTATCTATTTTAAGAACTTTTTCAGTTACAAAACTTCACCACTTTATAAGTAATCGGAAATTTAAAATCAAAAATATAATTCAAATTTGCCCATTTCTTCAAATTGGATGGCAATACAGTAGCTGCGAAATAAACAGTCGCAAACAATCTTTATTAGTATATTGCGTCAGTAGAGTTAAATCTTGCAGCACAAATCAATCCACCAGATAAAAATGAATTTCACATTTGCTACAAAATCCATGCATGTAAATTATTACTTTTAATCCTTTCACAATTCATACAATAAACCAAATAACAGATTCTTTAATACCAAAAAACCCAGCTTTAGTCTTGGTGGAATTTTTGTCAGAATAGTAAAAGGCATAAACTACGAGATATCAAATGCCTTAAAGCTCATATAATCAATTAGTTATTATTGGCATATTTCCAGGGTCAATCCATTGTTTCAAAAGCAAGATGTATATATAATTGATATTACAGACCATTGTCTTTATTACCTCAGTTTTCTAAACTTATATAAGCAAAGTTACGTTTAATCAGATTAATGCATACTTCAAATGAAATCAGTTATTCTTCAACCACCTGTAGCGTTTCAGAGAATAGCATTCCATGGATTAGCAATATTGGAATTTATAGATAGAATCTTAAACATGGATAAATTCGATCTTTCTACAAGCATGTCCATGGAATTGGACATTTTTCATCATAATTCATATATAAATGCTGACTCAGTACTTATACTGCAAAACCGTGTTGATATGGCATTTGCATATAACTACCTCCATTGAACCATTCTTTTATGCAACTGAGGATTTGGTCGAGTGACTATGTGCGTTTCCTATTTCAACTATGCGACTGTGCCAAAGGTTGCAAGTTCGAGTTCCGCTCGTTCCGAACATAAAATAAACATTTTTGGCATTTCCTTAATGTTGGTGGATTTAATTCGCTGATTCTAGAAATACATGCTGACTCTGTACTCATACTGCATAACCGTGTTGATATGGCACTCGCACATAACTACCTCCATTGAACCATTCTTTTATGAGAATGGGGATTTGGTCGAGGGATATGTGCATTTCCCATTTCAACTAGGCAACTGGTGCCAAAAGCTGCAGGCTCGAGTCCTGTGCGTTCTGGACATGAAATATACCACACATTATATTTCAAGGTGGCTCTCGCGTTATTAGCTGTAAATAAATGGCCAGTACTTGTTAATGTGTCATGATTATGTAAAATTTTGTTTTATGCATGGCCAAGTAAAAGAGTCTGAGTCTGAGTTTTAGTCAATGTTTTAAAGTGGCCTTAATTGCTGTGAAGTTGCCAGAAGAACGGGTGCTTCCGGTCAGTGGCACAAAGGCTGTGTGGCCGTTGTTCAATCTGGAAGAATGACAGTGACCTGATGCAGTATGCAGGGAGACAGAGGTTCCTTTTGTGAGAGGTGTCATCGCCTGTGATGCCAGGCCTGCAATGTTGGAGCATCATGAGGTACAATCAAAAGTAGACCTGGGTTGGCCAAACTAAGGCCATACCACTCCACCATCCACATTCCTGTCAGAGCTGCACACAAGGTTGCATGGAAACAGTGGTGTCAGAAACATGGTCGCTGGATCAAGGATCAGTGGAGGAGTGTGATGTGGTTGGACGAGCCACAATTTTGCCTTGCGTTCTATCATGGGAGGATATGGGACAGATATGCCATCACAGATATTTGTGGCTGGATGCATAGTGGACCTTGCCCACCATGGAGGATGCAGCATCGTAATTAGTGTGTGTGTCGGGGGGGGGGGGGGGAGGGGGGCAACAGTGTTGACAGAAAGAACAGAACTCATCAGGGTAAACATTACTCTAACAGGCCAGGACTGTGGGGATGAGAATCGGCCAACAGGCACCCAATGGTTCTAGCGAAACCCTGGGCCGCGTGCCAGCACTACAATGTGTGAGAACACACTGTACGAATCACCATATAGTATATCCAGCAGCACAATATGATAATGTTGCCATTGTCAACTTTATCTCCTGACAAACCTTGGGCCACCCTGGACAAACTGGAACAGCAGCTCGCGGAGCAATTTCCTAGGCCGGGATAAGTAAAGCTTACCAGCAGCATATCAAGGAGAGTCCAGGCTTGCTTACAGATCTTGGTGGTCACATCCACTACTGCTGCATGCAGCTTTCAAAGAAACAAAGAGGCTCTTTGTAGGATCACCACATCCTTACAAAGAAAACAGTTTGTACACTCATAAATTGATATATACAAGCTCCGCTCACAGCTTCAACACACATACCCAATGTTGACGAAGAACGTTTTCATTTTTTTTTTGCCGTGAGTACGTAATTTTGAAGGCCTCTGATTCTGAGATTGACCGCCAACCCTGAGACTCACCTCTGACCTTGACATTGACCCCCTGAAATTGGTATCACCTTTGATCTTTGCATTGACCTATGATCTTGCGAGTGACATCTGTCCTTGACATTGACTTTAACCTTGGCATTTGCTCCACTTTGACAGTGGCCTCGCTCCACATTGACAGCGGCCTCTGCCTTTGACAGTGACCACTGATGAGGACAATGATCTCAGGCCTAGATATTGACCAAAGAAAATGTTTTAATACATAATTGCATCTTGGCATCATGACAGTCAGGATATCATACGGAGCAACATAACATTTTTATTGCTTCGAATTTGCCTTGTTCTTTTCGTGTCAACTCTTTGAACGATATAGAAAACGTCACTGTCTATGCTATACCCATGTAAAATTTGAGGTTTTTAGGTACACCAGTGTCTAAGTTTAAGCCAAAAGACAGAAGCATTGAGAGAAAAAGACAAAAAGAATATGTTTTTTTTTTACACTCACACAGACCGAATAATAACAAACAATTCATGTATTGCATCTTCGAAAAGGTACATGAACATTTATGTAACCCCTTTCTCGGCGTATGTATAATTTGAATTTTTATGATTTTATGTACTGTTGGTGCATATACTAGTTTGTTCAAGTTTTCTAAGTTTTGCTAATAGCAGCAAGAATTTCTAATTTACCTTATGTATTTGCTAATATTGAATGTCCATACGCCCTTTTGAATTTAAGTAGATTGTCTTTATCAAATGCAAGGTAAAGGTTAGGAGTGCCCCCCCCCCCCCAAAGAAAGGGAGTTTGGGCGCATTTGAGGCTCAGAAACTCATTTGATGGTTTCCCACCGATGATGACTCATTTATTTTTGACTACATGTTAAAGCCTTGAATTTTTATTATTTGGAACCAAATGTAGTCATTAATATACAGGTAGGCAATAACAGTATCTAGCTTCGCTATGGACCATAAATAGATTGTTTTAGTCTATATGTGCTTGTTTAGAACTACACAGAAGATATACTGTTGATACTGTTTGTATAGTAAGCGATCATCTTGATAATGGCAAGACACCAGGAAACTGTATAAACTAGGATATGCACCAATATATAGGAAAAAGTAGCAAAATTAACTTTCTGATCTATTCCGAGAAAAGGATTCCATTAGGGGTTTAATCGCCTTTGACTGCATGACCGTAACGAGGGATAGGACGATGGCCAAGATTGCTGGATAAGGCGTAATTTGCTGGCCAACGTCAACAAGCGTGATTAAGCCCCACTCTATAATAAAAACTAACTTTTCCATCACTTTTAAAATCAATCCCATGCTGTTGTGCTGGCCAGATAGCATCCTGTATGTGTGTGTACTAATAAGAAGTAAGTACAGGGGTGGAAATATAAGGGAGAAAGGGCCATTCTGGCAGAAGCAGCTCACGTATATGATACTTTCGTGGTGCGTGAAGAGCCGCCCGCCAATTCAATGTGTGAAATAAACGATGTATACAGGTTTCATAATTTTTCTTGGCACACCAACAAAGAAAACAACATTTACGCGTATTATACAGAGAGAAACCCCCCACAGAGTAGCCAGGAAATTCCTCTACTGACAGAAACTACTATAAGTGCTACAAGTGAAGCTCATAGTGCTGATAAATTTTTTGAATGCAATCAAGGTTACCTTGGTCGCGAATTCTCCAACAACTGGTTCCACCGACAGATAAACATAGTGGGTGGTTACCCTCTTCATATGTATCTATTTTCACTCATACCACCAAAAATATGCTACAGTTCCAACTCGTTTGACAAAAGTGATGTGCTTTATTTTATTTCACTAAATGTGAATACCCACAGGTAAACACGACAATGTTATAACAACACGGCTTATTTCCATAAATGTCATGCCTAATTACCGTGGAATGAAGCTTGTCAAACGGAATGACGTCATACTTCATTTTCATAACCCCGACTTCAAAACTTTTGTTCTATCACGTATTTAAAGGTTCCCAAAGTTGAAACTGTAACTGTCACTTACCAGTGCATACTTCACCCGCTTTAAGTAGTCCATATATCGCGTAATCCATGTAAATCGAACAGAAATTACTCTATTGGGAATAGATTGATTCCAAAAATAATCAATACAATGAGTCCGTTTCGTAGGGCCGATAAAATGCTACTTGACCTGGTTTCTTGAATATCTTAGTCAGAAACGTACATAAATGTGTCTTCTGTAAAATATTCATGTGGAATTGAGCACATGCAGTCATATGCCTTCTGTTGCACTTATAATTATTCATCAAAAGACGACATATTTCCTGCTCATGCTCGACGTGGCCACACTTTATGCATTAATGCCGAATGTGGGTCACGTGATAATCAATTCCCAATGAGATGAGAGGGGCCTCTGGCAGAGTGTGGGAAATATATTTAAATGCAGAAAAATCTCAGCAGCCCATGAAGGATTATCAGTTACTTTCATTTGCATAAAAACAATAATATTTCTCCTCCTCCTCCTGCTGCTGCTGCTGCTGCTGCTGCTCCTCCTCCTCCTCCTCCTCCTCCTCCTCCTCCTACTACTACTACTACTACTACTACTACTACTACTACTACTGCTACTACTACTCCTCCTCGCTTTAATAAACATTGTTTCACTAATGGCAAACGGAGAAAAAAAGGAAACTGAATTAAGTTGATTATCGAAGAGTCGACGTGAAGAAAAAGGTACCGTCTTCTCGGAGATAGGTGTAGTTTCTCTAGCACTGTTAAAAAACACTTGTCCATTTCTATTTTCCATGACAGTCATTATCTTCATGTTGCCAATATGAAATCTTATCATCTTTACACATGCAATGATTAATGTGCCGCTCCGTGGATATTCAAGTCGTACTATGTATCTGGTGAATTTGATGTTGATGAACTTGTCATGATTTGGACAGTTTTCAACTGGAACTGATTTGCAACTATTATATTGACGCATGATGGTCTCACAATAATATTTGGTTAAATAATTAAAGCCAACATATTTAGAGAACAAGAGGGATGCCAGTGAAATTTAAAATATGCTTATATATCGGCAGGACAGCTGTTTTGTTTTGTCACAATTCTCTTTTTATTTTTGTTTGTTTATTTGTTTGTTTGTTTTTTTTTTTTTGTTTTTTTTTTTGCTTTTCGTTGCAATCTTCCTTTTGTTTTAATGTTTTTTGTTTTGCTTTTGGCGTCTTGATATATTTTGTGTTTTTTTTCTTTTGAAAGTTAGAATAATTTGCGAGAAACGATCGATTGCGTCGAAATTGAAAGGTAGCAATTTTGTTTCCCCTTGTTTAGGGTGGGAGTTACTGTGTTACTTTGGGTTGAGCTTCAAGGTCAGCCAACAGCGCGTTGTTAACACCATCCTTTTGTTTTTACTTTATATGAATTTGTCATGTGCTTTTACATTGTTTTACTTCTCCGAAGCCACACATTGGATACCTCTAAACTTTGATGGGAATGTTTAAGACTCGATGTGCAGATATATGTACTTTATGCATTGTCTAGTGCTGCTGCTGAGATGTCCCGACGTTTAACGAATTATTGTTCATGTTGCATGTACGGTTATCAGCAATGCCACTAGGCGGACAGGAACAAGTATTATATTTTGGCTTATAGCTCGCTGAAGTTGAATAGGAATTCTACGTCCGTAGTAACTGTAAACACTGATAGGAAATTATTTATGATTGTATTAGGTGTTAAATTTGATCGAAGCGACAATGAACTGTAAAACATGTTGCCTTATATTTCAATTATAGTGGATTTTAAGACCACGGTTACTTTCTAAAAGATAATAGGGATGTATCTACGGAATTATCTGGGTGTTGAGTGTGATCGCTAGTGGCCCTGACGCAAAATCTCACCCTTATCCTGCATCTTGGTAAAAGTACATCCTGTCACTTGTCATCGTAAGTCTGTCATACAAGGTCAGGTGAGGACAGTACTTTCACAGTTCCCATTTTATTTTTTCATATTATGATATGACAAAACATATATACTTACAATGAAAGTTTTAAGTCAACCTTCCTTTAATATACGTCTCTATTCTGTAACCTAATGCACATTTTTGGATGTTCAAATTGAATAAAGATAATAAGAGTGAAATACGTCAAGAAGCCCCAAATATCCATTGAACGTCTTTTATTATGCACAAACCTATTATAACCTCTGAACAACAGCACACGACCTAAGATTGACTCAAGTTTACATATACAGTCCAATAAAAGATGATGGAAACGAGGAATATTATGATAATCCTGTGCTCTGCTGACTGAAATATGGTTTCACAGCAGCACATACACTGTAGTCTGTATAGCCATATCCATGTACAGTGGTAGCAATGTTTGATATATAATTAATAAAAAAGGCAGCGCTACCTGGCGGGCAAAGCGTGACCATTTGACCAAATATGGTAGAGACCCACCAAAAATAACGTGCCACCAACTTTGACGTCAATCTGGATGATAGTTTTGGAGAAGAAGCCGAAAATGTGAATTAGAGGTAGAATGGCCAATGACTTACATAGTTATCAATAGGAAAGGTGCATTTACCGTCAAGTACCCGAATTGAAATATCGTATAAAATAAGAAATCTACAGCAATGCCACCTAGTGACCAACTTTATTGGAACCTTTCACAAGGAACATATCGACGAAGTTTCAGCTTAATCGTGCTCACGGTTATGGAGAAGAAGTCGAAAATAGCAACAACAACAACAACAACAACAACAACAACAACAAAAAAACAGAAAACAAACAAACAAACAAACAAAAACAAACAGACAAAACTAACAAGCAAACACACAAATCATAAAAAAATAGAAAAAAATGCAAGCGCCACCTGGTGAACAAATTAAGATCCAGGCGTTCCTAGAAGTATTCCTGTATCATATTGGAGCAATCGGGTGAGCGGTTTTGGAGATTCGCGCCTAAAAGAACCAAAAAATTCATAAGAAAATCCAAAATTCACTACAGCGTGACCATTTGAACAAACTAGGTAGACAGACCCAAGGTACATGCCGACATTGCACCTGGCTGACGGTTTTGTACTATATGTCGAAAATGTAAATTGCTGATGGACGACTGACAGACGATAGAACGACCAGAAGATACGCTCACATGACTGACAAGGCAGCTCAGCTAAAAGTTATTGCATCATCATCTCCTTCCGAAACTTGTTAGAGATTCACCTGGGAAAATTCAATGCAAAATCAAAGCTTATCCAGGCACAAACTTTTGAGAATTCGAAAATATAAATACAATAGGTATATACACTATACAGTGGTAACACTTACCTTACCTGCCTTTGCAAAATTTGATTTTCCGCAATTTTTGTCAAAAGTTAACATATAGCCGAATCATTTTCGCAAAATCGCATGTCTAAAGTCAAATTATAATCTGATCAAACATATAAGCAATTCTATAAGCTGTTCTCGAGAAGAATCCAAAAATAGCATTGAAACACAAAAATTCAAAAAAAAAAAAAAAAAAAAAAGGACCTAGCTGACCCCAGGTGAGCCTATGTGTAAAATCAAAGCATTTGGGCAAGAAGTTATTCAGATAAAGAAGTGTTTTTTTTTTTTCAAAGTGTCAATTTAAAAATTCATAAAAAATATAAAATCATTGGATCATCAGCTCCTTTGCAAACTAGACAGTTGTTCAGTTGGGGAACACCCATGTGTAAAATCAAGATATCCCAAGCACCGCTTTTTAAGAGGTCGAAAATATAAAAAAACAAAAAAACAATAACAATAGCCACATAGACTATACAGTAGTAACACCTACCTACGGTAGCAAAGTTTGATTTCCAATAACTTTTATTAACATACCCATATCATTTTTGCAAATTTTTATTGTGTAAAGTTAAGTTATATTCTGAAAAAAAAAAAATCTGTTCAGCCGTTCTGGTGAAGAAGTCAAAAATAGCTTTAACACACGAAAATTTAAAACAAATAAAAGTGGTAGCGCCATATGGTGGCCAAAAAAAAGTGTGTGACCCTAGATGACCTTATGTGCAATATCAAAGCAATTGGCCTAGTGGTTCTATAAGTGAAGACATTTTTATTTTCAAAGAAAAAAAAAAAGAAAAAAAGAAAGATAAATTGTTTAAAAGATTTTTAAATATCCCCCCACCCACCCAGCCCCCACCCCTTCAAAAAAAAAAAAAAAAACCAACAAACTATTGCATGTGCTGTACATTTTATATTTCGGAATTCGCAATGTAGCTTTGCTGAATCATTTTATTCTACATTTCTCAATGTATATGAATCTAGAGATAATGCTCAATGACACCAGGTACAACTATGACAAATACAATAAAAGTTCCCATAGAATGAATACATGCCCTAACTTGTTCTGTATGTATCACCGTTCCTCACATATTGATCCTTCCTTGTGTTTTGTGATACATTGCACTCTTATTGTCAATTTCGGATGGTCGATGTGCGTATTTTGACAACAGGCAACATGCCTTGTGGTGTTTTCTGATCATTGATGTCGTTATATCCAAAATCAAACGCTTTTATAAGCGTATCAGATTGTGCTTTTTGTTTACGCCATTCATAGAAAGCCAAAGGAAAACAATCGGAAGCTTGCGCTTTGTTTCATAATGAAATACTAAAAATTAACCCCGAGCAGAAAAAGTTGACGCACTTATATCATGATATACACTTCTTCAATTCTTGGGCTCTCTCTCTCTCTCTATATATATATAGATACACACACAAGCATGCATATATGTCTATACACACACACACACACACACACACACACATATATATATATATATATATATATATATATATATATATATATATATATATATTTCAAATCCCTTAAAACAAATATGAGGATTTTTAAATGATGCATGTTACAAAGGAAAATTAGGTTCCTAATCAAGTTAACGCATATCCTCATCAAGAGGGTTCACACCACAGTTGTGACTAGTTGGTTGCGCATCGTGTGAAGAAAGTTGGTAAAATACTGTGTTTGTGCTTAGGTTGTGTTAAAAGAAAGTTAGTTAGCTTAATCAAAGAGTTGCTGCATTGGCGGTAATTTAGGTGCACTGTCTACCACACCAGGTAACAACTCCGAGAAAGTACAATGGTGTGACTTTCTTCAGAGCACTATACATACGCGACTGTAAAGCTGGCATCCACGATTACGCTTTACATTTCAAGCACCATCGTTTGTTACGTTTGGAGGTGTATGGTGTACATTTATTGCGACAATGTGACATATTATCCGTTGAATAGGTACGCCTAAAGTCTAAAATTTTGAAATATTGGCTTGTTCAGACTGATAAACGCTTATTTGAAAAAAAAAAAACGTTTTAATAATTGTTATCTACCACCAAGTATGAAAGGCAAAGGGAATTCTAAGGACGGAAAGATGGAAGATACATAGTGATGCCAGAAATTATACGGTGATATAAAACTACTAAAATGGGATTATTAATTGTTCCTCAGGCTGATGCTGTGAATATGATATTCTTTAATATTCAGGTTCCTATATTGGTCACACATTATATATGTCCGTGCATCTATTTGCAGGGTTTGCATCGCTCGGAGGAAATGTTCGTCTACCTGGAGAAATCTATGCCTGGTTTGTGGTATTTATTGTGCCTATAAATTCCGTGCTGAACCCCTTCATTTACACAATATCACCTATTCTTCGAAAAGAAAGGTACAATATGAATATGTTTAACCTTTTATATTCCTCAAAGTGTTGCAAAGAGAATATTTGATCGCTATGATTAATTTGTGATAAGTTTAAACCTTGTCGATGGTTATGACGAGAGCGGAAAAAATCGAAAGATAATGTCATTGTTGAAACAATGAGTCTGATTTCCAAGAATTTCATTTTGTACACTGCGTATTACTTTCGTTTATATGGGATTTACAAAATGAGTTTTAACTTGAAAAATGCACACATATCAAAATATGAAGCTGGTAACATGTACCAAAACACGGTTTGTTTGTGTATATGTGAAATGAAAGATAAATTTTGATGTCCGATATAATTAAATCCCATGTATTAAATGATTCATTAATCCTTTCCATGTTGGACTTGTAAAGCACATATGATGTTTGAGGACACTGGGGCGGTCGTACCAGTAAATGTCACTCGACCATTCACAATTCACCAGTTACATCGGTCTACGTAAATAGTGATTGACTATTTTTGGTAAAATATAATATGTTAACAGTTTTCCCCTTAAACAAAATGAAAGGTAAAGGAGCTTGAGGAATTTGTAGTTATGCTCCGATTCGAGGGCAGTAAGCAACACTTAAAAAAAAAATTCCAGAGTTTTCAACTATTTGCAATGGTAATGATATTTAGGGTTGCGGAAACGGGAGTATGGTTCGTATGATTTTTGATAAATTCCGATGATATGCAATGTTATTGGGCTAATTTTAATGCTTGACTCATGGAAAATTTAGAAAGCAACTAATAGTTATTCCGTCCTTGCACCTCAGAGAAATTGGTGGGATAAAGAAACTAACTTTGACCCTCACGCAGCCAAGAAAACAAAAACAAGCAACGAAAGAGCAAAATGGCAACAAAAAAAAAACAAAAAAAAAAAAAATTAAAGCAAAACACACACAATGCTTAGTACATGTACAACTCAGCTGTCCTGCTACTTCCGTTCTGGAGTTGAGGTGGTAGCGTCCTAATTGGTGGAGGGAGAGATATGACGATAAAGGAACAACAAAACTTCTTGGATTTCTTGGATTAAGTGGATGGGTGATAAATATGGTACATTTTCTAGTAGTATTGATATGCATGTGAATACAATGCTGCAGCGTTTTGGGCTTTTGCCCTCATATTATATATAAACTTGAAAATGAATGAAACCGTCGTTGGAAATTTGTTCTTCCTAATGTATTAAAATTCATATATGCAGGTGGTCTGTATTTGCAATGTAAGTGAATTGCCTTATATAATGCATTTTTGTATTATTTACATGTTTTAAGATTATGTCAAAATATGTGTGCACGAGCCACAAAAACTAGCCGCTCTTTTTACCAATCTACAAAAACCAGTATGACAGGACCTTTCAAAGCCAGACAAGGTACGTGTAGCGTCTCTTGAAATGGCGTAATTTTGCCAAAGGAAGTAAGGGGTGCAGATGAATTTCCATATTGGGTACTCGGTACACTTGAAGTTGTACAGACGATTATCCAGCTGCTTGTGACAACAATTAAGGGAAAAGTGCAGTTGCTGTTACAAAAACATGCTGACAGGCGTAACGGCATAATTTGGCACTACGACAAGTTTCATGATTATCTGCATACTACTACAATATATATGCAAGTAACAAAATCGGAATTATGCAAAATGAGTTATGTTCGCAACTGAAAGTCTCAATCTTTTGTGCATGTAGAATATACATAACGAAGAAGAAAACGTGTATTCATTTAAATGTGGAAAAAGAAGAAATAAAAAGGAAAATCGTAAGCACTGTGACAGCCCAGTGCTCAGCTGGCCTTACATCGCACAGAAGAAAATGGTCCTATGAACTTCAGAATAATATAAATGTCACCTTTGGCCACCATTACTGTTGCAGAATTGACATATCTCCTTGCCCGTTTTCGGAATCTTGATATGGTAGAAGTCAGATACTGTCAGTATATCCATGTTGTGAACAGATTGTGGTGCAAATCAGGTCCACTTACATTCCCATTAAGTCTCAAGATGATCCAACTTACGGTTTGGGCGAAAAAATCAAGAAAGTTGAAAACACTAGATAATTCTTTAAGAAGCAAACAATTATCGTAGTGTCACATGCGGAACAAAGATTACGGTTCTGGGATTCCCCAAGTGTCCCTACATGTTTCAAGGCAATTATATAGGAAGTGTTGAAGAAAGGCAATTTTTAAAGATTTTGTCCACAAATGAAAAATAAGCCATATTTTCCCCCGATATCCGCTGGAGCGTGATCATTATACCAAGGTACGTCCCTTTCAGCTTAAAAGTTAACCAAGATGACGTTTTACTTGAGAATAAGCAAAACATTTGACTTAGCGTTGCACTCCCAATTGACATGCACTGTATTCAAAAGTAATGTATGTACGAACCGATAAGAACTCATGTTGAAAAAGTCGTTAAAATTAAACATGTGGAATATCAGCACTTAGAGAGCAAATTTGCCGGACTTTTTCTCAAACTACATTTACTCTGAGTATGGGAAGAATCTAAATGACGGTTTGGTTTTTGGGAAGTGGAAAATAGGTTTAACACACATACACAAAAAAAAAGAAAAGAAAAGAAAAAAATAATAATAAATAAAATTGCATACAAGACAGCAAATCACCGATAGAATAAATGGCCCACCGCCACATTACAGGCCATAATTTGGCAGTACTCCAAACCAAAGCTTCAACCACTCACGTCTATAGGAATTGTGGCACAATGACATTTAAAAAAGGATCAAATACCAGTCAAAACTTTTCAAGTCCCCGTTTGGTAATTTTCCGTTGCAACTACGGAATGCCCCGTGCTGGGCATAGACTCAGTCCTGGTTGCACTGGCAAAGACCAGCTTTGTCGTAGCCCGTGATTCCTTCAAATATCGGTTACTCATGGTGTATGAGAAGACTGCACAAGCGGGAACAGATTCTCGTTTATATTCCCATTTTATTCCGGCAAGGCATAAACACACTGACATTCTGCTGCGAGTCCATGTTTACAAATGGAGTTGGTGAAAAGCTCCCTTGCGTGACGTCACACACCCAGGTGGTCAAACAGTGACAGAAAGGAGCAATGCTTGACGAAAGCGGCCACCAAGTGAGATGAAAATCCGCACGATGAAATAGTGAATAAAGTATATATTGTGTCATCGCAAGGGCAATTTTCTTCACAAAAGTGCTATAACAATTCATATCCTTCCGTTCTCATAAAACATAAAGTACTTGGCAGGAAGAAACCTTTCAACTCCGTGTGAACATGACCAGCATGTTTTACACAGCATGACATTATATTAATAAATGGATTATTATATGCTTGTGATTCTGCTCAGTTACAAAGGAAGCCCCGGTGAAGCTCAATAGGCTAGCTTCTGGCACTTAACAGTACAAATATAATGCAGTTTGATACCGTAACATTTGAAAAAAAAAATTGACTGTGTATCACATTTTAATGTCACAAGAGGCAGTGTTCCATAGTAATAAATTAGACTATCAAAGTATAGTATCCTTGCCATGACAGGTAGGCAAATTAGAGCGATCTAAATTTCGCTAAAATACAGAAATGATCATGGGTTAGGTACGGAATTCAGTGGGGCCCCCGAAACTTCCAGTTTAAGGCCATAATATATGTTGCACTTGATTTTTTTTTATGAAACAAAATAAAACAAAACAAAAAAAAAAACAAAAAAACAAAACAAAAACAAAAAAAAAAAAAAAAACAAAAAAAAAACAAACAAAAAAAAACAAAGAAAAAAAAACACTATACTTGAAGCGATGCTAGATATATAGACATAGGTCAAATAGGTCAATACGAAGAGGAACCATACCACAGTTTGAGACAGTTAATATTTCTTTTTTCAGAGGAATCTCGAAATTTATACAAAATGGCAGGATTACCTGACAATGGTTCCGGGTCAAAACGAGAAACGTGCAATACACACTACAGTTTACAATTAACAAAAGACTATAGCACTAGCCACTCCATTTAAACTTGCACAAGGGCAAGCGGTTGTTGTAATGAGAAATAATTAAATGTGGTTTTTGTGTTTTTTTTCTGCATAGCTTCCTTATTGTCTGTCAAGGCTAAGATCTTTTTTTTTTTTCGTTTCCAAACCCACTCCGCCAATTGCTTAGCGATCTCATAGGGACACGTCTGGGACCCCTGAACCTTAATTTGGTTAACAGGAAATGCTGCACATTTTTTGTAAAATCTGAAAGCTATTTTCAACTTCTCCAAAATTGTCCGCATATTATTATGAAACATGATAAAAATATTCCAACAAAGCTGTTCAAGCTGTTTTTTTCTAATCTGGATATTTGTTGGTTAATGCATGCAGTGCTATTGCATTGCAGGTTCCTCAATGGGAATTTCAATATTACATCACATTTTCGACTTCTGCAATACCGTAAGGCAGATTCGCTACAAACTTAGTTGGGGTGTACCTTTTGTGGATCTGCATTGCGTGTCTTTACATTGTATCTTTTATTTTTCTAGTGTAAAACACAATTCTTCAAGATCATTTGTCTAATTGCATCCTAATTGCATAGATATACCCCTGATAAAGAGCGGAAGGCTTACACAGTATACTGGTAACCTTGACCTTTTTCTCTCAGTCATGGTCCATAAACAGAACTTTACTCTTAACTCGCAAACCTGTGAACTAACGAGCCATGGTGTTGATTCTATGTTCATTCGTAAAGTCACTATGTCTCTCTCGTAAGCCTTCCTGCTCATTTGGCAATTTGAAATTTATTTCAGCTATGACTTTGACTTAAGCCAGGACATTCATATCTGTATATGGCAGTCTTCAACAAAGGAATGTGGCATTGACCTGATTATAATTTACACTTAAAACACTTTATGTTGTGCAACCAGGGTCAGCTGAAGAAAGGACTGAGACAGTTCACTTTAAAAAAACTGTTTTCATCCTCGACAAAGCTTTGCTTGTTTTAGCTTTGCTTACTTTATCTTTTTTATTTCCAGAAGCAAATGGACATCAAAATTTATTCTTTGTGAATGACACGCATGATACATTGACGCTACGTGAATATGTGAAGCTATCACGTTTATCAACTAGGCATGTCGTTTTTATTATGAGAAACATATGCATATCCTTGGTGAGACTAGAACAAGTGGAGTTCTACCCACTGCTTTGTGATGATAACATTCTACTGCTATACGATAACAAAGTAAGTAATGTGCTTTGGTTGTGTTAAACGACAGTCAAAATACCACTAACATGATTGTGTGGATAATCCTAGCCGCTTTATCGTAAAGGCACACATCATCAATTAAAAATAATAGGGGCAGTAACTAGTCCCCTATTCCACGGGCCTACCTACTAATAAAACAATCCTAGCATTAGAAGGTAGGCCCCCAGTCTACTAACAACTTGCTCACAAGACTACATGGCATCAGCGTGTAGTATTGGACTTGCTGGCAAGTTCACCTATAATTTTTGTAGTGAACGAATGGCAATTTTCTTCATTTTCCAGTCATAGTTCCTTTATTGTGCTAATATAAAAACACTGAAGGAAATTTAATTTTCATGGTCAAAAAACCTGTATGTGGAATTTTCCCCACAAATGTATTTGGTACAAAGGTAGCACTCTCTTTGTAACCCATAGATAATGTACAGTCTGTCCCGATTGCAGTGAAGGAATTTTCTGCACAAACGTAATCCAGGCTGCACTTCGTAGTATGGAATGGGAAGATGCATGTTGTCTCAAGGCCTGTACAGAACGCATGTGTAATTTTTTTCCAGATAGGATTGGCAAATATGTTTATGGGGGCAGGGTATATGGTAATACAACTTTATCAGACTCTTGCAATCCAAGCCGTGCAGACGACAGATATTTCTCATTTAGCTGAAGAAAGACCGGCATCTTTATTGCATACAGAGTATAACGGCTTAATTAACATTTATAGACACTGCACTTTTTATGTATGCACACTATGTTGGTATAATCTTGGTAACCGAAGAACAACGGAGTCTTGCCCTGAGTTTTCATGCTTCTCAGCTGTGATGGGTGGTTATATTTTGGGTTGCTCTTTCGTCTTTGTTTCCAGAAATCAACATCGTGCTTTGTTTCTGTGATATTTTCAAGAAGCTTCAAGGGAGTTTTATTGTTACCCGGGTGCATTAATGGTCTAACATTAGCTGAGCTGATTAGAATCTAGAATCACTATGACAAAGTGACCTGCGCAGTGTGAACTTTATTACCATATCTTGTGAGCACATGGTTTAATTGATGCAGTAAGGATATCCATTGTAAAACAAAAATGAGATGATTAGATTTTTAAATCTCTATGACCTATTGTCTTGTCACTTAGACCCATTTACATTCAATTTGCTTTTGTCACTGAAACATATTTCATGTGAAAAGAGAGATTCTTCCCAAACTTAACACTCGGATGCATTATAGAACAAACTTAACCTGATACCATTTTTCAGTTAACTTCGCCATAATTGTTGTCAACCTGACTTTGTTATCACATTATTTTCAAAGCACTTTGATGTATTCTTCAGAAAATTAGTTCAAAGGTGCATTATATGACAGTTTGGCAAATAAATTCTGGTGTAGAAATGCATCATGAGACACGGATAGCATTATCAGTCATTTATGTGGTTTGACGATATTAACATCATAACAGCAAGAGCATTCACGCAAGTTTCACCAAACTTTGTCAGAGATGGACCTCTTCCCTTATTCACTTTTGGGTTAAGGATTATTTTTGCAGGACCTGACCCGGGCCATCATGCACAAAGTCCGCTATTTCTGGTAATTAAATATACCGAATACTAGTATACATATTGCATGTTGATGTTAACATCTGTATCGTAGCAATTAAATCAAATGGCAAAACAGATTTATATATCGTTGTGAATTCTGTTTATACGGTTATCCAGGTTACTTTTCGCAATATTTTCAAATCGCCTAGAGGAGTTCCATTCAAGCTTTCTTTATCAATATTACTGGGAATAAATAACATCGTTACAATTTCGCTTCATTGTATCCGATACATGATTCACTTGCAACAAGGATGAGTTTGTCGTATTTGGTAGGCATTATAGCCAATCAGTTTATAAATTGGGCAAGGGAGGCAATTACAGCACTCTAGTTTACCACATAACATGTATCCTTAATGTTTTGGTGTTACATGCTTGTTAACAAACTCTGTTTTACAGGGTCCCGTTCCGGCATTGTGCCATGCTTCAGTGACTACTTCAACCAATGATAAATCTGGCGAAAGCGTCTTGTCTTTTGGGAAACTCTTGGCCATGATGCTTCGTGTGTTCCAGCACCAAAGAGACAAATGTCGTTTATAGAAAACATAGCTATTTCATTTCATAAATCAGTAACAACTTGGTAATGACAATAATGGATGAGCGGGAGTTGTAAAATTTATTTACAATGTAGATTGTCGCCCTTTCCTACACGTTACCGGTTTAAATGATCTCTCTAAGAGAATTGTTTGCAAAACAAGGTCTAATTAATCAAACATGTTTCATAACAAAACCAGAGTATTCCTGGTGCGTGTGCATACCTTAACGGTGACAATTAAAGATGAAAGTATCTATACATCTTAAAACCTGTATATACACACACACACACACACACACACACACACACACACACACACATATATATATATATATATATATATATATATATATATATATATATATATATATATGTTTCTCCTCAGATAAGATTCACCACTCTCCACATAACTAGCCAGATATTATGTATTGTTTGGTACAAGAAGACAAAATATGATTTCCGATGTTTTATGATCAGACTGACCAATGAGTTTTGCCTAAATTATCCACAAATTGCGCTATGCTATGAATTATTCTCACGCTAACTAGATATTGAGAAATCCAAGCCTTCTGAAACCACTGACATGTAAGCAAGATTTGTATTACTTGTAGATGATGTCCAAGACTTCCGTGGGGGAAACCTACTCGGCGTTTCTGTGCACTGTCCCCATCTTTTTACTGCATAAACAAGTGCCTTCCGCTCTGCACACGTACCAAATTAAACTGATAGCAAGGCAGGTAATATGTAAAGGGGAAAGAAGGTCCATTTTAAACATGTTTCACAAACGTCCTAGTTACCTAAGGCCTAACAAAAATATATGTGTGGTTCCCGTAATCCCACCGACCTTTCTATTGAAAACATCTGGCCCTAAATAAATTTTATGACACATAAAACTCAATTTCAAACCACCCTCCATAATTAGAATTGATTGGCCCTGGTTAAAAGATTTTAGCGAGAAGGTGGCTGCCGTGTGCATTATTTGCCTTACAGTCAACGCAAGCATAGTACTTTACAGCTGTGGGCGGCGGTGGGCCCCAGAATGGGAATATTGTATTAGACATTGAAGTTGCCCACAGGCTATGAATTAAGAGTGAATGCAGGTCCTGTGGCGGGTTTTCAGATAATTGGTGACAGGCAAAATGGCCAAACTGTAACACGTAATTGGATGCCTCTCCACACACATGCTCAGTTTTTAAAAAGATTACCATCGTGTCTTGACTAAAACTGTGAATGTTTAAGTTCCGCACATCTTACTTTAATTAGGGTTGGCTGTACGGTGAAAACGCATATGTTTTTCTTGTTTAAAGGAAGGCACTCCTTACGTTGTATTATACATCATTGGAAAGGATTTTTCATCAGGATTTCATATCTGATGTTTATTTTATTAATTTTCACAAATTTCCGATGTTTATTGCCAAATATTAAAACCCCCACATTACCAGCAGTTCACCATTACGCGAAGCCAGTCGAGATGTCGGACCAATTAGCAGCGACTATACAACTGGCCAATCATAGCCATCGGTTGATAACGAAGCCAAGCGCACCATGATCATTGTTCAACACAAACCCACTCCAAATTATGAAAATTGTTTCCGAGGTCGTTATCGACGTAAAGAATATGCATATGTTATGTGTTTCAATCAAATCAATTATTATTTATCAATGTATTTACTCCGTTCATGATAATCGGTCGTAAATCGTGACCGTGTAACGTGAGCGATAATATGAGCTCCAGGAGTTATCAAACGATCGGAATTCGTCACGCAGAGCTCGAAGTGCGCTGAACACAACTTCGTGCTTTTGTATGCTGCCAATACTTCTTCTGGGATTTTCATAATAGCATTCCATTTATCTGCTAATGATGTGTCTTTTGGCCAAGAATGAAAATATCTTTCTGGATATTCGGTGGCTGTGCCACCGCACGAAACACACCTTGGCATTTTCGTCTGTTCGCAGTCAATGAAAAACTTGGAACTCTCTACCGCACGGAGGTGTAGAAGGCTGCAGAATACCGCTCTTTCCAAATTTGGCTATAAATATGTCCAAGATCGCGCGAGGAAAGACGTGACATATCGTGACGCGTAAACGTTGCTTTTTTCTCGCTAAAACGAGTTATTAAGAACAGTTTTAAACAACTGCTGCATATACATTGACATATATTATTAGTTTTCGTTACATTTCCGACCACTTCAATTTGAAACTAGGAGTTTATTCTTATCAAGTAAAAAAAAACTAGGTGCAGAAGTAGGACTCCCGTGATCCGCAAAAGATCCTCTGATCTTCCATAGGTTTGCCGCTTCCGGTAATTTGACAGGTAAAGTTGATTTCAGCAACATTAAAATGCAGATTTTTGAAATATGGAATAAAATATAACTAAACCATTTTACATGTGGTAAGTGCCAGACATGAAGTTCCCAAAACACTTAAAATACAACGTAATGAGTGCCCTCCTTTAGAGCTTACACATACAACATCTTTTATTTCTCATATGAGTTAACCAGCCCCCAATCAATTGAGGGCCTTTGTGGAAAACCAAAAGGTAGAAACTGATACAAGTTTATTTAATGTAGCATAACAGCCAACTTAAAAATCTACGTGAATGTCTTCTATGGGTTTACTTCAGGCAGATCAAATGATACATTATGTGTTCCAGGTGTATATTTGCAAAAAAAAAAAAAAATTATGTGGACATAAACCAAACACAGCCACCAATCAGCATGACTCCACATAGAAATGGAAAAAAGAACTGAGAAAAAAGGGGGCAGAAAAAACCCATACCCTGCAAATTGTCAATCAAGTCTTATCTGTTTAGTTCACTGGGAGCCTTTCGATAACACGACAACATGATGAAAAGATGTGTGCAAAATTATGATGCGTGATGTCTGAAATGCATCTCTCAAAAATAAACGTTTTTTCAGTGTGGATACTAAGCTTTTTTTTCATTTTGTTGTGTCAGTTAAACACAACCATAATATGGTCCAATCATTTCATACTAATGTAAACTGAAAATTATCATCACTTTAAAAAGCAGAAAAGGTAAAAAAGGTATTGAAATCAGATAACACAGATAATACCAAAAAAAAAAAAAAAAAAAGAAAAACAAAAGACGCAATGTGCGCTCAGAGCTATTGACTTTCACAACGCCCATGTGGAGGGAGCATGAACGAGTCATAGGCCTTAATGATGTTCAGTTTTTAGTGCCAATGTAGAAGCGGCCATATAACGGACGTTTGAATCCCTGTGTGTCCATGGAAAATTTGTTATATTGTATTTTTTAGATGGGCTGATATTTATAGTTACTAGACGGTGATCAGTTTGATGCATAATATTATACGAAGGGACCAAAAATAAGTGACAATGCCGGTGCTTATTAAGTGCAGACATCAAACTTGATAAATGTACGACCGACAATGGTGATCGGTTAAGTTGTACAAAGAAAAGAAAACATACCGAAATTCCCCAAAAAGTAAAGCACTAAAATGTGTCTGATTTAGCCTAGCAATCCCCTTAAAAGCATATGTGTTATACAATCCCTTTAGTGCAATTCACCTTTGCGAGAACCACATACAGTCACACACACACACACACACACACACACACACACACAGACAGACAGACAGACAGACAGACAGACAGACAGACAGACAGACAGATAGATAGATAGATAGATAGATAGATAGATAGATAGATAGATAGATAGATAGATAGATAGATAGATAGATAGATAGATGCCCCGGTAAACACACTTTTTTATGTTACAAGAGCTGTCGAATTGTCCCTGAAGCAGCGCTTGGGGCAGTACAATCCTTTGAAAGTTCTCTTGCTTTTATGAGCAAATGAAACATTTGTTTCTAGAACTGACATATTGGCAAAGTAGAAGATAACCTTCAAGTATTTAACCGTTCTTAAATTAGAGCATATGCACGGTAGCTCAGCAACTTCCAATAACACACATATGGCAAACACACGCAGATGTTTATATATATATATATATATTAGAGCCTGACCGAACCCGAACAACCGAACCCGAGCTTACCGGGTTTCAGGATTGAAGCCCGGCTCGGGTTCGGCTGGTACAGTCACTAAACGTTCGGGTTCAGTTATCACTGTCAATGCTGGCAATGAAGTTAAATAAAAATGTCACTGAGGCTACTTTTCGTACTTGTATACACTTTTAACAATGCAACAAACGATACTTTGCAATAACGTGTGTCACATGGGTTGCATTAATCGCCTTAAATACATAACAATAGTTATACCCCTGTGCATAAGGATAACAGCTATAAACCCCTGTCAAACGTTTTCATGTTTGAATCGCATATACCGAACCCGAACAGTGCCCGGTTCGGTATCGGTAATGTATACCGACAGCCGAGTACCCGGTTCGGTTTCAAAATGCAAGTTCGGTCAGGCTCTAATATATATATATCACGTTTAGTTCGATTTTAGTGCTATAAAGCAAGCGTACAGATATATAGACTGGACTGCTAGGGGCCGTATAATTAAGTCAGTAGAAAGAGCTATAAAGACCCTTTTTTCGCAGATTGACTATAACCAGAAAGGTGCCTATGATATAATCTATCTATCTATCTATCTATCTATCTATCTATCTATTTATCTATCTATCGATCGATCGATCGATCTATCTATCTATCTATCTATCCATCTATCTGTCTTGCTCTATCAATATATAAATAAATATATATATATATATATATATATATATATATATATATATATATAACTGAATACACATATCCATCCTAACGCCAGCTGTCCGGTCTGGAAACAAGAGCGTTCGGCACTAATCGCTAGGCCAAAATTAGATACCGAAACTAATAAAACATAATGATATAGATATGCCATGGTCAACGCAGTTTACTGTAAATGGACCAGTACAAACTAGGTTTTTCTTGTTTTGTCAAGTGTGTCTTGTGATGCATGTGGCCATGATATATTATTAAATAGGTCTACAAACCAACGCATCGTAGTTTTTATTACGCTTCGTTGGATTGCTTCATCATTTGTGTATTTTATAGCTCTTGATTTAACTAATTCATAAAACTACTTTTCTTTTTCAAAATTAATTATCAGTATATATATATAGTCAGATTTACCAGCTAATATGTCTGTACGATTCCTAATTTATAGTGCCACTGCATCTGTGCGTCTTGCCTGAGATCCATCTCAGTTGATACAATATGAGGCAGAAAAAAAGCAGCAATTTCGAGAAGACGCCATACGGTGTAATTCAGCTTGCCAGTATCTATATTAGGCATGTGAAAAAATATGGCAATCATTAATACTAGATCCCCTTAAGTGCCTCCTAAACTCAATTAGTCTGACCCTCCCCCCGGTCCTCTTAAGAAATAGATTCACGCTACCTTCCCAACGCACTTGAGATCCAATGCAAATAGTACAAGTTTTCACATAGTTCTCTAAGGCTTACAACGTGAATAATACCACACACACACACACACACACACACACATATATATATATATATATATATATATATATATATATATATATATATATATATATATATATATATATATATATATATATATATATATATATATATATATATATATATTCGAGTTCCGCTCGTTCTGAGCATGAGATATATATTTTCGGCATTTCCTTAATGCTGGTGGATTTAAGTCCCCGATTCTGGAAATAAATGCCGACTCAGTAAATATACTGCATTACCGTGTTGATATGGCATTCGCACATAACTACCTCCATTGATGCATTCTTTTTTTAGGAATGGGGATTTGGTCGAGTGGAAAAGTGCGTTTCCCCTTTCGGCTAGGCGACTGGTGCCAAAGGTTGCAGGTTCGAGTCCCGCTCGTTCCGAACATGCAGCTTGTAAGATAAAAAAAAAGAGTATTTCATGTTCGGAACGAGTGGGACTCGAACCTGCAACCTTTGGCACCAGTCGCCTAGCTGAAATGGGAAACGCACATATCCACTCGACCAAATCCCCATTCCTAAAAAGAATGGTTGAATGGAGGTAGTTATGTGCGAGCGCCATATCAACACGGTAATGCAGTATATTTATATGTTATATACACGCAGTACGGAATAACTTCGGTGTGTTCTGCAGCCATATGGTATGATACTGAAATGATGACGATCATGTCCCATGACACTTGGTAGTCTCAGTCCATTTTAGAACAAAATGCAAATGTTGCAAGCAGCCCACAATTGATAGTGGTTGTAAAATAATGACATGAGCTAAACTTGATTTCTGCGTTAAACACCATGGAAATTAAGAGAGTGATGATGTACGTGTGTCAAGGTACATAACACATATGTAAACATTAAACTTCCATAATATTTAGCCAGCATTACTCATGAGTAATTTTGATCCGCTTATAAACAAAGTGACCGAACTGCATTTGTCATTTGCACAAGGATAAGTAATCTTTCACCTTGGAAAGATCCAAAATCACCTAGCGTTTGTCCATCACCTATAAAGCATATATTCATACTCGCACATGGTTCAACTCACTGCAAAAATCAGTGCGTGCGTGCTCGTGTGATTGTGCATTGCATGGGTCCTTTGCATCAACATAGACATAAGATCAACGGCAAAAGAATATCAGAAATCACCCAGGAAGTCAACAAAATAGCTATACACAGTAGACACAAAGTAGAGTTTTTCATTTTCATAATATTTTAACGAGTTTTATCAATAATAAAAAGTAGTTGCTGCAGAATAGAACAAATAAATGTAATTATTTAAACGGAAGCTCCTTTAAGCCTTATTGTTAATAACATGTGAACACTGCAAACTTCCAGATTTGCTCATACAGGAAATGTTAGTGGAGTCGGATATTCACATATCCATTATAACATCTTGGACCACCCCGAAAATCAGGAAGCGTGAAATAAACATAATATTTTTTTAATGATTTTTGTCGATACTTAAGCATCAGCACTGGAAATTATACACATGCATTTATACACAAAAGTAACCGGGGTTTACCCAAAAGTAAAATGAGATTGACGAAGAGAAACTCTGAAATGAATTGTCACCGCAAATGTTCTGAATGCATCCCAATTGTTAGCTGACCACACCTGAAAAGTTCTAAGATAATTCAAATGTGTTGACTGATCGTGTACGGAAAGCGAGCTTCAATGTGTTGTTAATGAAATATATCTGTAGAACAGCATGTGTACGAGTTACAAATGAGAAGTTACAGACAAAATAAAAAGAAAAACAAACAAGCAGACGCACATAAAATATAATTTGTCTGAAAACATGAGACTTCCAGAGAGAGAAATCTATGTATCGACTTTACGTCTTGTGATCCAGCTGATTACAGTAAGAAGTCATGTTAAAACTGTATATGAAAAGAGAGAGAGAGAGAGAGAGAGAGAGAGAGAGAGAGAGAGAGAGAGAGAGAGAGAGAGAGAGAGAAGCATACATTACAATATGGTGCATTATTCTTCTCATGCTTCTTAACTCATTATTTGTTTCCGCTAGATACAGCACACATGGCACGATCAACGCGATGGCGCATGTCATATTAAACAGATTAATAACGTCAGCAAAGCATCTGGTATAATTCCACTCTCAATTTGTCAGGAAATTAACAGTTGGTACCTTTTGGTTAGTTGGTAAATATATATATATATATATATATATATATATATATATATATATGTGTGTGTGTGTGTGTGTGTGTGTGTGTGTGTGTGTGATAACAGTGTACACTGAATCAAATTCCCTGCTTTTAATTAAAGCTTTTTGACTTTTATTGTGGCATTATACTTAGCATCCATTTATCAGATACACCGGTTGCTTGTATCTGACATTTTGAACAGCAAGATAGTGACAGTTACAATATAGTATTTTTACTCGGATACGTTCTTGGCAAACATTATAGGTCATGTCCAGTTGGAACACATTAAAAATTCAGAATAAATCAATTTATCCAAATACAAAGGGATGAGTGTTTAAGGAACATTGATGTTAATAAGTGCTCACGTTCGTGATGCGGCGGGTGCATGCTGCAAAGCAATGCATTCCTGATACAGAAGATGTTTTTCAAAAGTGCACTATATGTTTGCGTTCTAAAAGAGACAAGGTCATGTAACATACAGGCCCAACACTCCAATCCCAAATTTTTACCACTTCTGCAAAGAATATAAGAATCATGTAAGGCCTGTTACCTGTGGTTCCCCTGACTTGTCAGTCAATCACGTTTGCACCAAAAGAAGCTAGTAGGCCTGCATCGTTTTTTTTTTTTTTTTTGTTTTTTTTTGTTTTTGTTTTTGTTTTGTTTTTCTTGATATGTTTGAATCTGAAACACAACAAAATACACTCAACTTCTATTTAGCTATGAGTCGGAGAGCACAACCCACACCACATAATAACCAGTGAAGTTTTGATCAAACAGTTCAGAAAAGCATTGCTCACGAACTTAGAAATCCAACCTTACATTGACAACAAGGAAATTCAAGAGTTACTAAAACATCAAAATTTATCCTCCTACAGCAATGCGAAGAAACAAATTTCACTCCTAATATTTCTAAACATAGAGGCTTAACCACTGCATTCAAAAAACAATTTATCCCTCGTGCCACAGATAAGAAGGGACATGATAGGCCTGTTATTTTTTAGTTCTCCTCCCTTAATATATATATATATATATATATATATATATATATATATATATATATATATATATATATATATATATATATTTATATATATATATATGTATATATATATATATATATATATATATATATATATATATATATATATATATATATATATATATATATATATATATATATATATATATATATATATCCCCAGAACATGCATTTAAGGGCAGGACGAGTTCCTTGCTTGTACGTATATTATGAGCTTGATTTAAGCTGATTTGTTACCTTTCTTGGCTTGTGGAGTATATTCTAGCAAAACGTGCCTCTGCCAGGTTTTAACATTCTAGAAGAACGTTTCCCCCAGACCCAGAATTTGCTACTATTATAGTATTCCACAAAATTTACAAGGCATTATTTTGTCCAAGGAAAGTACGAAAGTCAGAATGTTTGAAATACCCAGATGCAGGCTTCGGCTGTATGTATTCGTTCAAAAGGAGTCGTACGAGAGTCCCCAAAACTCGTATTTCCGTATTCACTCAACCGCCAGGCCCCAATCTAAGAACTTTTATAGTAAACAAAATTACAACTAAATGTTTGCTTTTTATTGAAGGGAAACTGCTTTGCAAAATGTATGGTCTCCCAAAGGAGTGGCATAGTGGTTTAAACATACTTTATTTACTAAAGTTACAGAGATTGTATGAATACAATAAGTACGCGCAATTGAGAAAGAGGGCAAGGCCCTATATAAATCCCTCTCGCAAAAGACGACTATAAGACAGGACAGCACGGGACGAACAAGATGGAATAGAAGAGGACATGACCACCGACGAGACGGATAGGGGGCAGATAGTGTTCACTATATCAATAGTATTACTTTTTCCAGCGTTTGTTTTAAGTTAACCACCCAGTTTCTTCATATAATTTAGCATTGCTGGTTCCATGCATTGCACCAGTGACAATGTGTGCGGCATTGAGCTGAATGGTTTCAAGTTTATCTTTGTCTTGAGCAGTACAGCCACTCCATACTTGACCACCATATTCCAAAGTCGGCCTAATGAAAGAAGTATAAATAACTTCCAATGTTCCTATCTAGAGTTAATCTTAAACTTTTCATGATGTTGATCAATTTGGATGATTTGTTAGTTATGTCAAGAATATGATCAGACCATCTCAAGTCAGAGCGCAATGATGCTGCGGAAGAATCAACTTTAGATTGTTCAAGAAAGAAAGAGTCAAATATTTCTGCTTTGGACAAACTATCAGGTATATGTTTGCCAGCATGAATTAGAGATAGAACGGTTGTGGACTGATTTTTATTTAAGAAATGTTTTACATTGCGCCACCAGCATCTACTTGAATTCGAGCTGAATTGTTCATATCGGCGCTTAATTTATTATTGTTTTCATCCTCAGCAAGCTTGAGGTGCTTTTTACAGTGGTTCTGCGATTGGCAAAAAAAAATCCAAAAAAAAGGTTTAAATTTTTTACATTTTGGTTTGTCGTATTTCCCTCTGACGCGACGCTTGAGTGACCTAAGACGGGAATTATACCATGGTAAATATGAATGTCTAATTTCAATATATTTGTTTGGAATACAGTGTACAGCGGCTTCCATAAATAATTTGGACCAGACATTACAGCATCCATCAATATTATTGGATACAAAGTCCAATCCACCTCCATAAGATAAGTCTTAAATATGTTAAAGTCTGCATTGTCATAATCCCATATCTGACGTTTGAAGGCAGGATCTTTCTTACGACGAAACAACAGATTTGCTGCCATGTCACAATGGTCGCAATTTGAAATTGAAGTAAGAACACGAGTTCCACGCACATAGTTGGGAATATTGATAATATTTGGTCTAGACAGGTTGCCGAGTGCTCGGTAATGCGTGTAAGTTCGTGCACATGCAGGGTACAAAAATTTAGTTCCGGAAAATTGATTAAGTTTTAGGTCTGAATTCGTTGAGAAATCAGGGTTTAAATCGCCAGTTAAAATTACATTATTAATGCCTGTGCTATTTGCTAAATAGAGCCTTTCCTGAAACTTATCCCAGAAGGAGACTGACGAGTTAGGTGCTCTGTACACGACGCAAAATAGAAATTCGTTATTGTGAAGTCTTATCTCACTCCACAAAGGCTCTATGTCAGGTATCTCCAGATCAATTCGCCGAGACACTTGTAGGGATTTAAAAAACGTATAGAGCAACTCCGCCACCCATATTGTTGGGTCGGTCTCGTCGGAGAATCCTTTAGTAACCAGGTATAATAAGATTATTAGCAGATAAGTTTGGAGAGAGGAAAATTTCAGATAGGGATATTATATCGAATTCAGATGCAAGATCTGAACGAATACGTCTCAATTTATATGCGGAAAGACCACGAATATTGGAATGGCAGAAAGAAATGTCATATAAATGATGCACAGGACAAGGGTTTAGATGAGCATCGCTGGCTAAAAGTATTAATAGGGACTTAATGCAATGATACAATTCATTCTGAGCAAGCATCGATACAAAACAATATGTAAAAGATAGATCGAAAGTAGGGTTCGCTTTTTGGCCGAAAAACCCAAGTTCAGGATTATTACGGAAAGAAAAAAGTAGATAAAGATACAACTGCTGAGGTACACAAGTGGCAAAATTTGCTTTTCTAACATGGAAGCAGTATCACAAGTGGTAAATATGTAAGAAAGAGATAAAGAGTAAATGCTGCGGAGACATTTACTAGTACTCTAGTGACGCCATACACATTGGCTTCAAGATTCTTGTGAAATAATTAAAGTATCATAATGACGTCAGAGATTGCCATTATTATCTATTCATGGTTATCGCCAATGAATAAATTTGAACACTTTTTAGCCTAGAATCCCTAACTCAGAAAACAAAAATTATAACCATCGTTAATATTGTATAAACTATAAAACTGATGATAAACAACAGCTGGTTTTGTTACAAGTGTAGGGAACAGTTCGTAAATATGCATTGTGCCGACACGCTGCATCACTAATTTGGTGTACTCCCATTAGCAGGTATCGTGTTTATAACTGGAGATGCATGAAAATATCTGATGTAGAGTACAGTATATTTAGACATCGGTTTATAAGTGGCATGCTTGTTTAAATGAAAATATGACAACTGCGGCGATTTCAGGATCTTGTAACTCAAGTGAAGTCTGAAATATAATCAGCTAACTGGAAATATTAATCACCATAGAAGTTTCACGTCAGTATGGAAGTCAGTTAACGGAAAGCTAATTTGCCATTGGAGAAGCATATTAATATAATAAAATCAAAGCACGAATCAACTCATTCACTCATTCGCTGTATGAGCGTAGTAGTACTCGAATGAAAGCCTTCTTTAGGAAGAAAAACATGTAATTCCCGCAGTAATTTATTTGGATTTACTTGCATATATTAGGCAACAAATCAACCGTAACTTTGGAATAGGTCGGTACCTCATAAAACTGTTAATTGACAGATGCACATTCTCTTAACATGAGGGAAGTATGTTGTACGACTAGGTAAAAGGAACACATTGATCACAGGCGATGCACGCCAATATGGCATAAATTATACTATGACGCCGTTGTAAAAGTAACTTTTTGACCTGTAAAACTTTATGAATGTAATTTTAGAAATAAAATCGCCTAAATCAAGTTCGCATTATTTGAAAGGAAGTATGATATACTATTGAATATGTAACTTGTTTACTGAGTATGTGTGTCGACATAACATGTAATATACCAGGGCACCGGTTACCTCATGAATGCACTTACCACACATATAAAGACCGTCATTAACAGTTCACGCACTGCCCAGCAAGACACGCCGCAGCCGCCAAGGGAAAGTCGCGGCATAACCTGCCAGACAGCGCAAGAACACAGTGACTACCGACTGAGAACGCTGATACCTTAATGAGACTTCTCTTTGAGTAAAATGAAGCACACAGTTCCCATCAATTCCACTTATCGCACTTGGAAACAAATGAGCATGGATAAAAAAGTTAACAGATAATTTGTTTATCTGTGGAATACACGTATTGCAAGTGCCAGTACAGCATTAACAGAATCATAAATTCACATCGCTTGAGGGGGGTATAATACACAAGACAAATTACAGGTAATTGATTTACCACAATTTTTTAGATGTACGACAATATAATGTATGGAAGAAAAGACGCCAGATAAGTTAACAATTTGCATGTACATGGAGGAGCGAGTATCGTGTACAATCAGTTAACGTAACTTGCAGAGATTGTACGTCCATAAAGTATAGTGTACACGTCGAACTACGAAGCCATCTACATGTACCAGGTAAAGTTGATAAATAGTAAAGATGCCCGTGGGTTAAATATATTCTTAAACGTCAGTTAGTATTCTAACATAGAAAAATGTACTTGAAAGTAGCAAACGAGAGAAAATATTGACAAAATCTTAGATGCAACATACCTGATTGAAGCATGATAAAGGCCCTATGGTAAGGAGGGGCATAGTGAAGCTAAATGAGAAATGGTATAATTGAGGACAGAGATTAGAAGTTGTATCAAACTATAAATATTTAGAAAAGACAACTTACAACACAAGCCAAAAAGCAATGGTTACATTAAAACAGTTTTTGAGTTCCTGGTATTGATATAGAAACATCATTTTTTATCTATTTGATAATATTATAGAACCCATACTATGTTACTGCTCAGATATGTGGGGCTATGGATATTCATACATTGAAACTGTACATTTAAACTTTCGTAAATATTTGCTGAAGGTAGAGTCAACTACTAGTAATGTTGCAGTGCTGGGAGAACTGGAAAAACTGCTAATATCTGTAACATATGTACAGATGTATTAAATATTGGATGAAAGTGGTTGGCATGCACACTTAAAGATACCCTTATAATTGTTACAGAACGTTATGAATATTAGATGAGAGTGGGAGAAACACATGGGCAACTTATATAAGGAAGCTGTTGGCTAGACTGGGTTTTGTGGATGTATGGTTATTGCAGGCTGTAGGAAATGCTGCGGCACGTTTCATTGAGTTTAAGCAAAGGCCCTTACATGTTGCAAGACAACAGTGGACTTCATTTTATGAGGAAAACTGCAAATTAAGTTGGCTCAGTGAGATAAAAAAGGAGCTAATTTTAAAACCAAATCTAATATCATTCATGTCAGTAAATACAGAGTGGGTCTTAGCAGATTAAGGTGTGCAAGTCATAATCATAACATTGTGAAAGACAGGCAGGAAGGGACAAGTAGAAGTGAAAAAATATTGTGAATACTGCAATGAGCAACAACATGTACAGAGGTGTGAAGATGAGTATCATATGTTAATGGAATGTAGCCTGTATTGTGATCTAAGAGATAGATACAACATATCCAGAATTACAAATGCGTATAATTTTTATAAGCAGCTACTAAGTACAGATATAAATGTAATAAAAACAGCAGTTTGTTCACCAACTGAGTCAGTTGATGGGTGTGATAAACACTGTCCTTTTGTCGACAGAAGAGCTAGAAATAACGTTTTTACCATGGTTGAATGATGAAATCAAAGAAGACATAAAAATGAAACATCATTTTTTAAATAAGTTTCATAGCAAAGGATTACAAATATTCTGGGAGTTCTTCCAACATTTCCGTAACATGGAAGCTAACTCTCTAAGAATTGCTAAAGGAGACTATTATACAAGACTCAACGTAGAGATGTAGCAAGCCCAAGCTTGTGTGGAAATGTCTAAAAAGCATTCTCCCAGGGAAGGCAAAATCAACCCCGCATGGACTACTCTTTGATGGACAAATTTTAAATGATCATATGTCCATAGCAAATGCCTTCAATGAGTTCTTCACTTCAGTAGGGCATAACCTTGCTGGAAAAAAATACCAACTACACACAGTCATGTCCTACATGATCAATTTTCTGAGCCTTCAAGTTTCCCACTATCACTACAGAGTTTGAAAGAAATCAACTGGAATGCTTACCTGAAAACAAGGCAATGGGCCTGGACAAGCTTTCTGGAAAGCTTCTCCGAGCTGCAGCGCCTGTCATTGGTAATCCTCTGACTTTCACTATGAATTTATCTCTCCAAAGTGGTAATTTTGTCACGGAATGGAAATAAGCAAAAGTAAAACCCATACATAAATCATGTCCTCGTACTGATAGAAATAATTATAGACCGATATATATTTTTCCAATAATCTCCAAAATTCTGGAAAGATTTGTTCACAAATCTTTTTACAGAGTTCTTTGATCAATATAACCCAGTCACATGTGTACAATCTGGTTTCTTGAGCATGCATTCCACCATTACTGCCCTCTTTAATGTTACTGGTCGATGGCTTAAAAATATTGATAAAGGATTAGTAACTGGTGTGGTCTTTATTGACCTACGCAAAGTGTTTGACACGGTGGATATAGGCATCATACTAAATAAGCTCTTAGCTTTTGGAGTAATATCCACTGAAAAAGATTGGTTGAAAGTTATCTTACTGGTCGCATGCAGTCTGTGGCAAGAGGTGGACAAACATCTGCACCCCTACCTCTCACTATAGGTGTGCACAGGGGTCGATTCTTGGACCCCTCTTGTTTATGCTATATTTAAATGACTTAACTAGCATAACTGACAAATGTCTTTCGACTATGTATGCGGATGAGACTGAAGTTGAACATGACTGAGAGCCCAAACAGTATCAAATCCCAGAAAGCACCACAAATAACGACTTAAAAGGACTAAAAATGTATTTTAATGAAAACAGGCTTATTGTAAATATTGACAAGTGCCAGTTTATGCTGATAGAGACATACCAGTCTCTACCTAAAATACCCGAGCTGAATTTTAATATTAATGATCAACATGTGCAACAAGTTAGTTCGGCGAAATATCTAGGAATGTACATCTATTCAAACCTGAAATGGGATCTTCACATTGATAACATAGTTAAAAAAATATCTGCTAAAATTGCAATTTTGCGATCCCTGAGGAAGATTTTGCCAGTGGAGACACTCAAACTTCTCTACAATGCTTTAATACAACCGCATTTGGATTACGCTGATGTAGTGTATGGTAATGATTTAAAAACAGATCTTGACAGACTCCAGAAACTTGAAACAAGAGCTGCGAAATTAATCTTGGGGTCGTCATTTAAAACTAGCAGGAATGACATGTTGAAAAAGCTGGGGTGGTTATCACTTCATAATAGATGTAAAATGCATAAATGTATAATGCTCTTCAAATGTTTAAATGGCCTGGCCCCCAATTACTTAACTGAAGAATTCAAACTCAATAGTGACTTCCATTCTCACAATACAAGAAATGGTAGAGACACAGCAATCGAGAAAACACAAAAACAATATTTTAACAATAGCTTTAGAATATGAAGTACCAAACTTTGGAATGAACGCCCACAAGACTTAAAAACCTGCTCGACAATTGGGTCTTTTAAGAACAAGGTGTTTAACCATTATTTGGCAAGGGTAGAGTTTGAGCAACTGACTAGGTTTTAACCACTCTATGATCTATATTCATTATGTTTATCTCTAGTTACAATTTTTATATTTTAGTTTTTGCATTATATATTTTACATTGTCGTATTTGAATGTACGAACATGTGTGAGTGAGTGTGGCCGATTCGGCCACCAAAAATAGTACTTGTACTAAGTGTGTCGGCCAATTAAAACAAAATTTTTGACTTGACTTTTGACTTGACTTGAGCCTACCGGTACAATGCATTTGTGAAAAGCGACGTGTATCTGAAAGAAAAATGATATGTTACAGATTGCATCGGGTGTTAAAATGCCAATTGGTATTAACAGTGTAAATACTATGGACCTGTAGCCTATAGTTGGAAATAAATAACAACTTTCAAACTGCTAACTTAAGAAAGAAAACGAGAGAGAGAGAGAGAGAGAGAGAGAGAGAGAGAGAGAGAGAGAGAGAGAGAGAGAGAGAGAGAGAGAGAGAGAGAGAGAGAGAGAGAGAGAGAGAGAGAGAGAGAGAGAGAGAGAGAGAGAGAGAGAGAGAGTTATGGAACAGCGTTTTTAATACATCAACATGATTCACTTTTTAAATGATGAAGGTGGCTTTTCATGCTTTTCATGTACAGTTTTTTTTTTCTTTTGATTATTCTTTATTGACTTTTCATGTATAGGAAAAATACAGGTAGAACATGCAACTATACATATGTCAGATATTAATCAAATAAATTTTCAAAGCAACGGCGGTACTATTCTAATGAATTCACAATATGTGTCCATCTACTTTCAGAAATAGTCTGTTTACATTGCGATCATTATATGTACTGTTCAACTGTTCCTCTAAGTCTGAGGGACTTTACAAAACTGTGAAAGTTAACAATATGTTTGTTACACAAAGCTTTATTAATGAAAAACTTTGCTTGAAGTAACTTATACCTGTTTGGGGCTGCAAACGTTAGTTGAGAGTACCAGATCATTTGACATTGGATGACAATCATTCCACCAACCTTGAAATTGAGAAACAGCTGTCCTCTGTCACACTTTCAAAACCGGTGAATAATTGTGCCCTTGCTGGCGCAGTGATCACAGGGCTCGCTTTGAACTAAGTCCAGGTTAAACAATCTTGAATTATATGGTACAAATCTGTGAAGAGCAGAAAACTAAAATGCTTGCAGTTTACTTTATTGTGTACATTTATTTGGAAATAAAGGTCTAAAGCCTTAAGCAGGTGTTTGCTAAGTTTTTGCTCGATACAAAACATGTCACATCAGCCAATTGACTGATTTGTATTTCTTTTGCTCCAATTTTTAACCACTTATATCTTATATTTTTTCTTTTTATTATTACTGCCAGTCGTTCAACTGCTGGAACGAACAACAATGACGCAATTGGACAGCCCTGTCTGAGACATCTTGACAGATAAATCATTCTCAAAAAAACACCGTTACTTATAACGCGACTAGACACATCATCATATATGATTTTTATACATTTACAAATCTGTGGGCCAAAATTGAATTTTATAAGTACCTGCTCGATATATTCCCCCACACTTTGGTATCAACTGCCTTTCAAAATCAATCAGAAGGACTAAGCCTGTAAGATTACGGGTTTTGTAAAATTGTAATATATCACTAATAAGCCTTACATTTACTCTAATAAATATGCCTTTAAATATATCAAGTTTGGTGTTCACTTAATAATTCAGGTAATACTCTTTGAAGTCGTCAGGCTAGAATCTTTGTAAACGTGTTGCAATCTATGTTTCATTGAGAAGCAGGGCGTCAATTTAAAGAAGAAATACTGTCTTGTCTTTCTTGGGTATGAGAGAAATGATACCATGCCTCTGAAGAATGAATATTTGCCTTTTCGCACTGCATTAGTTAGACAATCAAATACCAAACCTTTTATATCCGGCCAGAAAATTACATTGAATTCTAATGTGAAACCATCACTACTAGGATTATTCCCATTTTTTAATAAAGATAGTGCATATGCATTTTCCTCTATAGATATTTGTTTATCACACATTGACTTGCCACCAGGACTTAACTTTGGCATCGCTTCATTTTCAAACAATGACTTCGTTTCCATTCATTCATGTTTCCCGATTTTGATCGCGTAACACATATAAGTTGCGATGAAAGTGCCCTTTCTCTTCTAATATATCATTCGGATTTGTTATTTCTAAATCATTTTGTAATGAGATAGTAATACATTTATGTTTATAGTTTTTTGTTTTTTTTCATCAAGACCAGACGTACTTTGTATCCCCTCTCAATTCGGTTCATCCTGCTGGTGAGCAAAGAATCAGTCCTCTTGTATGCATATCATTCAATTCATTCAATTCCTTTTCTAATTAATCCACACTTGCAACTTCATGATCTGCTAAAGTATGTCCATCTCTTATACGTTCAAGTTCTTTTCATAGATTTGCTTCTTTTATTCGAGTAAAATGGGCTTTTTGTTTTGAAAAAAAAAATATATATAGTCATTCCGGGAATTTGCTCATTTCATGGCACCTCACAACAGATACTACATATTCAAGATCTTCCAACAGCAAACTGTTTAATTTACGAAAAGCTTATTTAAAAAAAAAATACTGCCTTACATATGTGATGATAGTAAGCTGCGATTTGTTTTTATTGTTTTATTGGAGATTTCATTTTATCACTTTCAAAAAATGGGTCAGTAGGGAAGAGATCAGCAAAAAATCAAGCTTACATTGCACTATAGGCTATCCTTGTTGACATGTAAATATTAAATGGCTTTGGTTCCTGTGGCGCCAAATATCTAATATATCAACCTCTCCAATAAAAAGTTCATTGATAGTTTGAGAGTGTTTTGGAAACTAGGGGTGGTTCAACTGCCTCGTTTATCAAGCTAAGGATTCATCACTGTATGAGAATCATCCCCAACGATAATGTGCGCGCCTGTAAATTAGAATACAAATATACATAAATTAGTGAGAAAATCCAACTGGTCTTTTTTTATTATTATTATTTTCAGTAGGAGCAATTTTTTTTTTCCAAAATAAAACGATTATCTTCTATCAATGCTTCAGGTGTCCGGTATCAACTACTGGAATCACTGATTTCGGTCTGTACTTTAAATTCTTAACTGCTTAGCATGAGAATGGCAACCCCTTTACAGTTACTTATTGCATGAGATAAAAAGACCTTATTTCCTCATCATGTATTCTATGTGTTCCCTGTAAAGAAGCAAATACCTGAATGAAATTTAGAAGCCAGTGAAAAATTGATCTGCGCTTGGAAGTGTCAGACAGGCCCTTTACATTCGAGGAGAAGAGTTGAAAATTAAATGCCACTGTGCATTATCAGTATGTTACCCACAGTAAGAATGCAGAGTTATCTAAGTACAATAAATAGAACGATGTAATATAGTCCTATCTACTAGTACTGTTATAAAAACACGATTTATTTTGCAAAGATTAGCATGTGACGGGTGTTTCACCACAGATAAGATAACCGTCCATCGCTCAATAATTGACATGTCCATACAGATCCCCGTTGCAAATATGTTTTGATATTCAGACATTATCACAGTTGCAAAGATATAAAATTAAACAAAAGTTTCTTGCATACCGCCTGACATATACATGATGCATTGCTATCTACAATTTCAAAACTCTGTTGAGTCGCCACCCGAAAACACCATTGGGAATCTTTTGCCCTGCTAGGTTTTCACTGGTTTTGCATCAGATACCAAGAACAATTATGCAGTGCACGGTAACTATATATGCCTCAGATACATACAGGTACATGTATAGTTTGTATGGTAAAATTGAGGTTGGCAGTTTTTACCTCACAACAAAGGAAAGATGCCGAGAAAATTGTTAGGATCATTTATTATATTTACGCTCAACAACTGGAAGTGTTTTTTTTTTTTTTTTAAGTCATTTCTACATTTGAACGGACTTGCAAGAAGCAAATCTGAATATTAAAATGGAACACCTGAATGTAAAATTACTGTTCCATAAATTCCAAATCCGCCCCTCCCCCTCCAAGAAAGTTAGTGCATAACTTCTACAGAAATTGTGTGTTACTGAACTTTTAAATAAAGATTAAGACCTGTGGCATGGTGGCACACTGAAGACAGAATATAAAACAAATAAAACAAAATAGAGTGTGAAAGATTTGGACTGTGTCCACCATACTCAAAGTACACCACTTTAAAATATGTTGTCCAGCATATACAGAAACTCTAAAGTTATAATGCATTTAATCTATTGAAGCATCTTTAAGTCCTGAACAGTTACACAAAAGTAATAAAATGCTAAGTGACCTGAAATTGTCAACAAGAGCAACACTCATGGTCCACTGCGGAGCAGTACAGAAGTTGATACCACAATATTGAGATTAACTTCAAAAGGTGCTACAGATGACAGCACCGTGACATATTTGGCTGGATAGTCCTTACACACACCACATGATATTTAATTGCCATTTAAACAAAGAATACCTTTATGTGTTTTTATGATCTATATGTTACTAACTCATACTGCAAAAAAAAAAAACTGTTGTATTTTCTGAAGAGCAAACACCTTTGAGCCAATAAAGCATAATAAGTCTACAGCAATATTAACTATAGCATTGAAGCAACTCAGGAGGAAATATTGACCTCGTCACACATTCACAAAAACGAGTAACTTCTATACTATGTCCATGTCACCCAAATTTTAAGTTAAGATTTCTACGTGACATGAAAAGTAAAACATGTGAAACAAGGTAATAAATGATATTCTTTCTTTAGCTAATGTAATAACACAAAGCATAAAAAGTACAGAGTATGTTCAGAATGCTAAAAGTGTATAGCCTTGTTAAACATGATCGGTACACAAGAAACTTTCAGATTTTCATATTAAACTTTTAAACTACCAAGTACAGTCCACTGTAACAACTCACTACCATGAAGCATTTCACATATATTGATTGAATTGAATTTTCATCAGAGGTTGACTGATGGGACAGTACAACTGATAATTCGCATACTTGCAAAATAGAATGACAAGAAAAATGGTTTATCATTCATGATTTGGATCAAAAAAAGCACGTCAAGCTTGCAGTATTGATCTATCATCAAATGTGAGGGTGGAAAATATATGACAAAGCTGCCAATAACTCTTCAACAACTGCACAGAGCAATAATAAACAACCAAACAACCAAATAGTTATATAAAACAAGCAAATATATAAACGGGAACAACATGTTTGGTTAAGAAAGAGAAAGAAAAAGAAAGACGCTGAGATATTGGTAGTCAGTTCGCAAATGTGCAATCACAAGCATTGATCAAAAAAGAAAAAAGAAAAAAAAAAAAAAAAAAACATCATTGATGCTTCCGCTGCACCAGTTTGTGTCGTCTTTTTATTGTATTGTAGATTTTAATCTTCGAATTTGGACAATTTCTCACTGCATGAAATTAAGATTTGGCAATAGGTGTGTAAACTGCTTTTTAAAATGTTGAAATGTTGATTTTCATGACTGATAAATCCTAATGCGAAGACTAATAATAATAAAAAAAAAAAGCTAAACAAAGCAAAAAAAAAAAAGTTTGTAACTGCAGTCTATATCCAGATTTGAGGGCCCGAGGCTATTCTTAAAACGAAAATTCTGGACGGCCGATGGAATGATGGAAGATGAGTAGTGGTGCGATAATTAAAAAAAAAGTGATGTCAAATGTTCGAGTTGCTGCCAATTTGATATACCGTAGTATTGCGGTGCTGATCTTTATCATGAATTGTTTGGGTGTAGCATTGCTCTTTTGGAATGTTTGTCTTCGTGGATACAGTTGTGCCTGGTTTGTAGTATTTATTGTGCCCATTAATTCCGTGTTACACCACTCCATCACAGAATAACACATAAGCTTCCAATGGAAAGGTACAAATATTTATTTATCTATTTATTTATCTTTTATATATTTTGCACGTCTCTTTGCTGGTATGAGCAAAAATGATTTGAGTATGTGGTATAAGTGTAAAAAAGGATTCATTTGTGATAAACTCAATGCTTGTCGATGCCCATGGTAAGAACGGAAAACACCAAAAGATTATGTAAGTGTCGAATACAATAGAAGCATGGGTACCGTATTTTGCACACTGTGTGTCACTTCAGTTCATGTAGTTTTTAAAAAGTGAGTTTTAATGTAGAAAAGTATGCACATATACAAAAATACGATGTTGGATATGTGTATGTATATATATATATATATATATATAGCAGCACGCAAAAACCTGCTTTGTGTGCGCGTCAAGTCAAAAGATATACATTTGACAAGGGAGACAAAGCCAATGTATTAATTCAGTCATATATCCTACCCCATTTGTACCTGATAAAAACATGTACTCTGTTTGAGTACTAGAGACTGATATCCCCATTACATGCTATGTTACCAATGCAAATCTGCCCGTTAAATCACTCCACATAAAACGTGATATATCATGTTTGAAAACCTATTATAGTACGTTAAGCATTTGTCAGTTTAAGAATGCAAAATCCTGAAATTTAACGATTTTAAAGAGATTTAGTATTATGATGAAATTGGATGCATCTAAACAGGATTTGGAAAGAAAATCCATGGTTTTCAATAATTTGCAATGATTGTGATTTTCAAGGTTCGGGAAATGGACGCACATCTGTTACGGTTTAAAATACATTTACATGCTATGGAATATTATTGGGTTCATTTTAAAGCTTGAAAACATCTGGAAGACTAGTTTTGGGGGTTCACGAGTAGCGGGATAACATTGTTCTGAACCTTGACTTTGAAAAATGGGTCAGAATATAGAGCTAGGACTTTGTACATGAATAAGCTTCTAAAGAGTCACCGTGACACTACGCTCCGGTGAATGTTCGGATAATGAAAATCCATACTGGCTACGTTTGTTCAAATGTTAGGGGTAATATCGGTAAGTGACCGTATACCTACAAAAATATATGGATGATATTTTGTTTTGATAGACTTTGGAAAAAGGCAGGGATGCTTGACTTATGCAAAACCCAAATGCTCAGCTGCTCGTGATCAGATGTTACACCCTAAACGCGGTTGCAAACATTAAACCATGAAAAATAAGCAAAATATAGAAATTGATATTGACCATCAGTAGGCCTAAAAAACATCATACCAAACAGCAAAAATGAAAAGGGCAATACGTGCATGATGTTTGGTATATGTTTAAATTCAGCTGTCAGGCTGCGTCCATTCGGAGTTAAAAGCATGCAACAACAACAACAACAAGAACAAGAACAACAACAACAACAACTACTACTACTACTACTAAAGCGAAAATAGGAAAAAGCAAAAGCTACTCGATGTTTGGCACATATTTTGATTCAGCTGTCCTGCTGCGTCCATTCAGGATTTAAAGTGCTAACGTCTTTATGAATGGGCTGACGGAGGTTAGGGTGAAGGGAAAAGCAGTACTCCATCGGCCTAAGTGGGTGAATGATCAATATGGTTTGTTTGTAAAAAAAATTAGTTTTAATATGAATGCATATATGATATTGTGACTTTTATTTTTCTCGTTTTAGTTCTCACATAATGTACATACTCGAAAATGAATAAAATCATCTTTGGAACTGTCTTTGGAAAAGGTATCAAAACTGATGAAATAAAGCGGTCCTTATTTGTAGCCTCACATAATGTATATACTGGAAAAGGAATAAAAATATCACCCGACTTTTTTTTTCGAAACTATCCAACTTGACTACATAAGTTGGTCCTTATTTGCAGCTGAAGTGAATTGACTCACATTGTGTATTTTTGTGTCATTTATATGTTTTACGGCTATGTCAAATTATTCGTGTACGAATAACAACTCTTTTCTTCAATCTACGTTAACAAGTATGGCAGGACGCGTATGTTTCAAACCCAAACAAGGTATGTAAAGTTGGGGTGTTATGTACACTAGTAGTTGTGAAGACGATGATCTGGTTATGAGTGTTAGCACATTGTTACGGATAAATGCTGTTCTCGGTACAGCCAAATGTTAACAGGAGTAATAGCGTAAGTTCGGAATGCTCCAAATTTCATCATGAGCTGCATATTAACACAATAAATATGAATGTAATGACACCAATATTGTACGAATGAATTGTGTTCGGATTTAAAAGAAATAACCCTTGTGAAAAACAAACGAGAATGGCAACAGTGTTGTGCTAAGCTGACCTTACATACATAGACCAAACTGGCCTTCGGAACTTAAGAGTGATGCCAGTGTCGCCTGTTACCAGCATAGCTAACATGTACATATCCTTACCCATTTTTGTACATGTAGAAGTAAAAATGACATGACCTCAATGAAGTGACCAAATTTTGCGGAGATCAATCCCAACCCCATTTCAATTTGGTCTGAAATTTTGGCAGCAAAAAAGTCAAGAAAAAAGAACCAAAATCCCCCTTTTTTTTAGAATTCTTCTCCAGAACTGTCCTTGGGTCATACTGAAAACTGATGAAAATATTCCTAGGAGGAGGGGGGGGGGGGACAAACAAAGTCGTTAAGTAGTTGGCGCAACTGAGCATCCGTCGTCTTATTATTTTTTTTTTCTAATTAAAGTATTTATCGGGTAATGCATGTATTTCTAATGATCACACTGAGCGCCTGTAGGGATTGCAATAGAAATTACATTTTCCACTTCTCCAAAACCGTAAGTCATATCTGATGCGAACTTGCTGGAGATGGGGATGTAGATTGTGTGATTCTGTACTGAGTTTTTTCAAATGTTTTGTATTTCTCTTTCTTTTCTTTTTTCCTGTTGTTTCCGAAAAGTACAAAAA